>BPLR01003708.1:0-79369 GCA_021605095.1 Caerostris extrusa
GTTACGTATTGCTATCTTCACTTTCAGATAAAGGAAAAAGTTTGGTGTATTTTTAGAAAAGTATTAGCAAAAAGACAGAAGATAAAACCCTTTTTCAAAATAAAACATTCACTTTCAAGAAAAAAGAAGGTGAATCGAAAAGTTCGATATTTCTCTTGCGTTTAATCGCAGTTTTTCAGAAAAAAGTTCGCACCAAAGTAAAAGAAGAGCGCCATGGAGGGGAGAATGTGAGATTTGCCTTCGGAGGGTGAGAGAATGAATCCCATTTGATCGATCGAGGCAATGCAACAGCGGAACATCCGATCTTCGATTTTAAACCTACCCCTAACACGTGTCTTTACCACCGCCACCCCCTTTTAGCATCCATTTCGGCTCCTGTCTTTCATGAATAAGTCAAGATTCGTCATTCGAACCTTGCATCACAATTTGACTTCCGCCTATTTGAGAAAAAAAAATAAATAAACACTGCTTTTACCTGTAGGAATGCTTTAGGGGAAGGTGAAATAGGAGTTGACGTTTGATAACGTTCAATTTAACGATCCCCCTCTCCCTTGTCCCCAAGAGGCAGATTCTGTTAAATGAAGATTCGTGTTCAGGGAGTAGTGCTGATAGAAGATCGCTGCCCTTCCATCGGTTCTTGCGTCGTATTTTAACGTAGCTTTTTCAAAGCGATTCATTTAGACTGTGAACGAATGTTGTTTTTTGGAAAAAGTTCATTTGATTCTTAACTGTTATGTTTGTAAAGAACTTCGGATACCTTTTTGAAAAAGCGAATCATTTTATTTCGTTTCACACGTAGTGCCAACGAATGAATTAAATCATTCGCTGAGCTTTGCGGTAATCGATCAACAAATATTGATAACGTATCTTTTTTGAACGATTGATTTAGATTAATAGAACGATTAATTTAGATTATTAGATTGATTGAACGATTGATTTAGATTAGTAGAACAATTGATTTAGATTAGTAGATTTGATTGAACCATTGATTTAGATTTTTAGAACTAATGTAGTTTCGTGAGAAAGTTCCTTTGATTCTTAACTATGTTTGAAAACTGCAAAATACCTTTTGAAAATGCGAATCATTTTATTTCGTTTCACACAGAATGCCGACGAATGAATGAAATCATCCTTGTTGTGTAGGTAATTGATAGAATAAATATTAATAACGTATCATTTTTTGAATGATTTATTTAGATTGAACGAATTTAGCTCTGTGAGAAAGTTCATTTAATTCTTAACTCGTTATGTTTGAAAAGAACTGCGCATTTGTAAAAAGCGAATCATTTTTGTTTTGTTTAACACGCAATAACAACGAATAAATGAAATCAATCATTGTTTTGTAGGCTTTGATTTGAATAAATGTTCATAAAAATAGCCTTTTTTGAACGATTGATTTAGTTGGAACGAATATAGTTTTGTGTAAAAGTTCATTTTGATTCTTAATTCGTTATGTTTGAAAGAAATGCGGATATCTTTGATACGAACGCGTTAATTTTTGCTATTCTCAACATAAAAAGTCACTCTTGTGGCAAAAAGCTAAATTAACCGAATCGTAATCTTAATATTCATTTTCTCGTATCGTACAAATGTTGCAAGAGAAATTTTGTTGAAAAAGAAGCCAAAAGAAAATCGTACACATTAAAACCATTATGCGTGTAAAAGGTTTTTTCAGCTATGGAAGAAGGAAAAAGTCGATGAATCATTCGAGAAATGAGATTAAAAATTCGATGATGTTGAAACACCAGACTTGCAGAAAAAGCAGCCAGAAGAAGGAAATGAAGCGCCTTTTTAACTTCAATAGATAGTAAAAAGCCATAGAAATGTCCGATTCTGCTGTAGAGATTAATCCAAAAACGATTGAAGGACATTTTATGCTGAACATTGACGAACTTTAAGTTCCTTATTGTGAAACTTCTTAAAATGACATCAATCTTTATACCAAACAAAATTTCAGCTTTTATAAAATAAATAGTTGTGATCCTGTACGTATTTATTAGGAAGTAATCAATTAACATTTGTTTCCTTTTTCACTTTTAAAACTTAAGTACGTGGGTTATTTCTTTTAAATTGCATACTTCCTTAATTTGAGCTACCAACACATCTTTTCCGCAGAAAGGTAGGGTTAACCCGCCTGGTGGCCATGTGCGCAGCTAGGCAAGCGGGTTGAGGTTTCGAACCCTGGTGACATTGTCAGACGTCTGCCAGTCAGAAGCCACTTCCTGGCTGTTTATACTTGATTGGCTAGACGCTCTGCGTCGTGCCATCTTTTAGTATCTGGTGGTGCCCGACATGTGGCCCAGTGACAATTGTGCAAGGCAGCTGAAATTGAAACCGTTGGTGGCATTGTTGTACTCAGTGCCTTCAGAATCGAAGAGACTCGATGACGATTGTTATAATGTTTATAAAATCGACTCACATAGTTAGTCAGGCTGTCTGGTGATAGTTTTCTAGAGTTTCCGCTGTACGACAAGCAAATGGGGAGCAGTTACCCCTAAAGCCCTCCCTGAAGGCACTACTCCCGATCACCCGCCAGTGCGAAACACGAAAAGCGCTGAGGTTTGAATCCGCTGGAGATATTGTTGTAGTCACTACTTTCAGAAACGAGAGGAGATTCGTTGACGATTGGGGCAATGTGGTGTAAAACTGTATCGTATCGATAGTCAGGCTTCCTGGTGGAGTTTCCCTGAGTTTTCCTCCGTACGACATGCAAATACTGGACCTTTATCTCTAAAATCCTTCCGGAAGGCACTATCCTTCCTCCATCGCCCGTCTAGGTGCTGTTCGTAATATATACGAGACCGACCGATATTCAACGAAAAAGATGTTCGGCAAAGGTTTACTGTATTAAACATATCATCATCATCATATATGGCTCAGCATCCCTTTAGTGGGCCAAGGCCTTTGCCAGACTTCGAAACGTGAAAATTTTTTTCTTTTTACTGGGTAGGTTTGTTACTACACCTACACCCAACCCCCTAGTTTGTCGCTCTACGGTTATACACAGTCCAGTCACATTAATGTGACCACTTGTCAAAAGCCAGAATATACACTCTTGTATATTCTGGCTTTTAAGTGGAGTGGGGAATGTGGTATTAGTGGAATTCTTTATATACACTCCACGGCAATGTGCTGCCACCTACCTTTTGTGATAGGTTATTTCATGTTGACGTCGAAAGTAGGTGGTGGTCATTAATGTGACTGGACTGTGTATTACACCGAGACCTACAATTAAAGTGAATTCCAAACGACTACAACTATCATGTCGCTGCCGCGAGTCGAATCGAAAACCTGCGGTACGAGCCCCGGTCACTGGCCATCTTTGCACCATTAAATATATCCATCAAAGTATTAATTTAATTGCGTGTCTAGAAATCATGTTTTTATAAGCATACAAAAAAAAATATTGCACTGAAAAAGAAAGAATGTAATAGAAAATTTTCTTTAAATAGAAACTTAACATACTATTGTCTGTAGTTTAATATTCACTAGACGTTTGCAGAGGAAGACTAAAGCTAAAACTTCATTATTCTTTGAAAAATCCGTTTGTTGAAGGAAGGAGCTTTATATTTAATCAGATGTAAATATTAAATTCAAGATGTGTCTGGAACCGTCCGCATTGAAAGTCGCCAAATTTTTGTATTTAAAAAGATTATGTGACTGAAGAAAAAAAATCCTTTTTCGCGTACATAAGCAGAAATGTCTTTTTCTCCTTTTTGTTAGAACTCCATCAACTTTATGGCTTTAAATTTCTTATATTTTACTTCTAAGAAAATTACATGATTTTTTTTTTTTTCTATACTACGAGGATCTTATGTAAAAGAGTTTTTAAAAATATAACCAAAAATTGGATAAAGTAAATTTTATTTTGAATACCTGTGGTAAAAAAATTTTATCAACATTTAAAATCTCAATTTCATTTATTCATATTTTTATATGTTGGTTCTAACTTTTGTTTATTTAGTTTTGAATATTATTCATTTAATGTGTCATTTTTACAAATTTAAATCTTTTAAGATTTGTCTTTTTAAATCTGTAAGACAAATCTTTTCTTTACTAATACCTGTACCTAAGACTATGTAGTTACCAGTTAGAAAGGTGAGGGGGTCTACATAGCTGGTTCGTATTTATCACGGACAGCGCACCGACGGATAATGGGGAGGACAGTGCCTTCCGCGACAGCTTTTACGGTTAACTACCCCGTATTTGTGTGTTGTGTGGGAGAAAACCTAAAAACTCCCACCTAGGCGCGCCTTATCGATGCGAGAAACGGTTTTACATATTGTCACAATCACCATCGAGTCTCCTCGTTTCTGAAAGCTGTGACTACAACAATATCACCTCCAGAAGATTCGAACTTCAGCTGTCTGCATACTTTATCACTGGGTGACGAGTCGGACACCACCAGATGCTAACATCGTACTCGCAAAACGTCGGCCAGTCAGAAGCTTGAGTGGGTAGGAGATCGGCTTCTGCTTGCCAGACGCTCTGCCATGTACGATCTTAGTATCGAGTGGTAATCCAGCTTTGCATTGCGTCAGCACAATTTTGTACGACGCCATGAGATTGACATCTGGAAAATGTGTACCCTCTTCTCCTAGTCTGCGTATTTTTTTTTGTGTTAATCCCCGGCGTAGACACGGAAGCAGACATGATCGTGTTCCGAAAATTTGATGCTACCCTATCCGAATATTTCGTGTTACTCATTCTGTAAATATTTATTGTATCCATGTCGGAAAAATATAAAAAGTCTATATGTTTTTCTGTACATGGTGGTAAATTGTCACTTATTAAGCAGACCCTATGACGCACGCTTTTAAGTTTAATTGGGGCCAATTTATTTCATGTAAAGTTCACAAAAATTCCGAAAATTCCATCGGTAATTTCAATCGCCCCTGCTCGGAAGCATTTGGTTCCGCATCTTTGTCTACGACTTTCGAACGGAGTCTACTTGGTTCGGAAAACCAACGTGTATCTCTAGTGGGCTAATAAAATTGAAATGTCTATGGCTTTTACATTAAGTGCAGTAGAAAAATTATTGCCTTTCTATTTTTACGGATTTGTAGTTCATTATTTCTTTCGCTTAAAATGTGTTTCTTTTCACTTAATATATTGTTTTCAACGCTTTGAAGACGGATGACGGAAATTCACACCATTTGCAGAGATGCCAACCATTACGCAATATATTAGCCAACGGTACTTTTTTTTTTAAATATCTTTCCTTTTTTATTGTTTTTATTAAATATTTAAAAAAATATTGCTCGAATTCAGGCTATATATTTTTCGTTCCATACCAATACTACACCGTTTTCAATGTGCTAATATTATGTTTTTAGTCCTGATAGCCGAGTGACTAGCGTTCTGGTGCTTGGTGTCACAGGTTTTCGGGTTCGATTCCCGGCGGATGGATGTTTGAAATGGTTCGGAATCCACTTTAAGCCGTAGGTCTTGGTCTCTTATGACTGTAAAGTGCACACAGCCCAAGTCAGACTTCTACCTACGGGTGCTCCATCACAATAGAAGCTGCCCCCCTCCTTCCATGGGATCACACGGGTTCTTGGACTTGGTCCAGATGTTGCTGTCTACCAATATTATTCTTTAGAACTGCGATTAAGGTGACATTAGTATATATTTATCCTCCAAAAAAACCCATATTTTTTTTTAATAATTTAGAATGTTCGAAGCATTTTGAAACAAGCCGCATTTAAATCGGACATAAATGACGGCTACAGTAATCAACACTGTGAAAGTGAAAAAAGATGTTAGTGTGTCTTTAATGTGTCTTTTTAAGATCATTTTCACACTTGCCAATAAAATTATTATAAAAAAGTGTGACTGCAGAGTTATAAACATTTGCGTGAATGTTCTACGTATTGACATTTATTCTGTGAACCTAAGTTTTATTAATAGGACGCTTTTTACATTTTAATGTATAGCCTGATAAATCTTAAAAATGTTAACAATTTTAATTTTTAGGTTGGTTTTTTTTTTTTTTTAAAAAGTTATTAAATATTAGACATCTTTAAAATTTAAATTTTGCAGAATAAATATATCTATTCGATATAAAAATGTAAGTTGTACACTTTATCTTTCAGAAATTATCTTGTGGGAAATAAAGGTTCACTTTGTTGATTTTATTATTATTATTTTTTGTACCTATTTTATGTCATTTTGAGAAATATATTAATTAACTTAGGAAAACTACACCAAGTTCAAGATTAAATTTCATTGTGAAACATCAAAATTTCACTCGGTAAAAAAGAGTAAAACTTCATGATTTATGATAAATCATAAAAAAAAAAAAAAAAAAAAAAGGTTTGTTTAAATGATCAGTTTTCGACTTACAAGGTATTATGGCCGCTTGAAACTTATTTGTTTTGATTGTTTCGGCATTCAATTGAAGCATAACTTGAAAAGTTCATTTTAAAAGAACGATATCAAATGGAAGAAGATAATGAAGAACAAAACCATCCGTATCATGCAAAGTTACACAAAGCTTAAAAAAAAAGAAGAAAAATTTCCCTCCCCATCCTCTCCCTTTCCGATAAGAAGTGCATTCCGTCCAATCATGATGGCCAGCGGAAGATGGAGAGACCCCTTTGGACGTGGGATCCGTTTCCATGGAAACGGATGAATCACCACTAAAGTAATCTCCCGACGAGGAATGGAACTTATGGGTGTTTGCCTCATCGATCTACTTCCGGGATCCCCTTTTTTTCCCCGCTCAACAACCACCCCCTGCTTTTGAAAGGTGATGGAGAAATGCAATAAAAGTGCCTATATTTCCTCTACGGAAATATTATTCTTCGCCTCGGATAGCACCGAAAGAAATCGAATGAAGTATTGGAACGTTTCAGTGATACAGTTAATAAAAAGTTTTAGAAAGCATCCCTTTTGTTTTATTGCGCGTAAAATGTCACTCTTTGTATCTATAGCTAGAGACTATCTATTCGTAACTTTAAAATTGCAACACTTTATTAGTTCATTTGTTTTGGGGTGCAGGGTTTTTCGTTTCCTTGCTCACTTTTTCCTGTCCTTGATCTGTTTTTCGTTTCCTTTGCCACTTTCAACGTTTCTTATTGGCTTATTATTTTATTAAATACTTTCACGACCTGTTCTTATTAGTTAATTTAAAATTCTTTCTCGTGTTTTTATAAAATCGTTTGAAATTTTATAGGCTTTATTATTATTACTATTATTTATTTATTTATAAAAGCATTTGGAATTCCATAGGTTTTTTTAAAATTCTTTCTTGCTTTTTTTTTTTTTATAAAATCGTTTGGAATTCTAAAGATTTTTTTTTTTTTTTTTTTTATTCTTTCACGTGTTTTTCTTTTTATTTCTCACGTGTTTATATATATAATCGTTTGGAATTCTAAAGGGTTTTTTTTTTTTTTTTAATTCTTTTACGAGTTTTTCTTTTTATTTCTCACGTGTTTATATATATAATCGTTTGGAATTCTGTAATTTTTTTATTTTCTATTTAATTTGTTTTGCTTTTTTAATTATTGATATAATATAATTTACTGCCTGAATATTTATTGACACTTTTTCTTTCTTGGTTTAAGATTGCGGTTATGCATTTTGTTCTTGCATCAAATTTTTAATTTTATGGGTAACCTGTATATTGGCCAAGCCGTTATTTTTTTTTTTTATTTATTTCACGAATTTTTTTTTATATATAATATTTATTTATTTATTTTTATTTCGTGGGTAGCAAAAAAAATACGTAATTATTCTTATTAGTTGCTTTGTAGTGAAATGAAAATCTTTTTTTTTATTGCCATTGAATAGCACTGATATTTTTATTGTTAAAAAATATTAGTAGTAAATTACGTCACAGTTCTTTTCATGTTTGATGCCATTTCGATACTTTTATTTTTAATCGTTAATAAATGTTTTGAATTCGCGATTTCATCGTTTCCGAATGTGTAGTTTCCATACCCATCTTCTGAATTCCATACAGAAGTTTGGTAGTTGTTCATTATTATGTAGGTGCTTACCTATTTATTTAAAAACATTTACAATTTTTTCATATATTTTGATGTTTTACTTTTCTGTATCAGTGAAACTCTGATACGCCATTTAATAATTAAATCTGTTCATAAACCTTTACGCAATTGCCCAATATTTTTTTCAATGTAAATTTATTTAATTTATTTTTTTGTTGGGAAAAAAAGTTGATTTTAATTTAACTTTTTTTATTAAAAGTTTAATTTATTTCTATCTTGTTAATATTTTCTATCATTTTTAAAATAGAAAATTATAAGTGTAATATTATCGATTGAAGAAAATACGTAAAAAAAATTAAAACTCATTTTAATTTTATTTATTATTAAATAAAATTAAAATGACTACAGTCAAATTTTAAAAAAAATTCAAATCGTTAATTTAGTTAAAATTAAAAAAAAAAAGTATTATGTTTTTTTCGATAAATATAATCTCTTTTAAATATACAGTTTTTAATCGCAAGTTTGTAAATTTTAATTTTCTTCATACATGCAATAATTAAGGAAAGATTAATAAAAAAACTATAAATCTCAAACCTTTTATTTTAATAAATTCTAAAAACATCATGAATAAATTATTAAAAATTTATATAATAAAAATTTAAAGTAGCAAAATCATTTTGTCAAAATTAATAGAAGTACATTTTCATTATATTCTTTACACAATGAGCATTTTTGTCTTGCTCTTTGAAAACAGATATAGCGCGTTGATTAGCATTAAATGAAGCGTTTAATTAATTTTAATTAACAACAGATTACAACAAATTATTTTTACAATATTAAAAATTATCAAAGCATTCTTGGTTATTGTTCCCCCCTTCCGATTGCTATTTCTGTAACCTATTAAATTAAATCCTTTATTTATAATCTTGAGGTAAAATACAACACGTTTACCAAAATTTTTCTTTTAAAACGAACATATTTTTTACGATTAAATAAAACCAAATTTTAATAAAATATTATTGAAAGTGATATATCAAATCAAATTCCACGTTCCACTAAATAAAATAAATAAATTCCTCTAAATTTCCACGTTCTAAAAAGATGAATTTTTCATGTTAATAGTTTATTGTTTTAAATCGAACGTTTCTTTTTTTTACCGAACCGACAGGTTAAAGAAAGGGATTTTTTTTTTTTTAAATTCCATTTTATGTCTGAAAATTATAAACATTCGAACAAAATCGAATTAATTCAAGCATCTTTTTTATTGCCGATAATACATCTGTATCATGCCATAAAGGAATCGCTTATTCATCATTTGTTGCATTATTATTTTTATTTCGGCATCACATCTGTGCTCTATCAACCGAGCCATGTTATTCGTCTCAGTTATTCGTCTGCTACAATTAAATGCTATAAAAGTGCTTCATCATATCGTATCGTTTAGCTAATGGTCTTATACTTAGAAATATAAAGAAAAATCAAAGTGGAATGTTTTATGCTAAATTCCCCATTTTGGTTCTATATCCTTTATTCTTCCTTTGATACAAATTATTTAATATTCATGAGTGAATTATCGTTTGAAATGGCAGTTTATTCATCCGAGTTATGCACGGGATTTGTTTTCTTTTTTCTTAATAATAAATTTGATTTTCTGTCAGTCATAAAAAGAAAAAAATAGTAACTGAATAGTAAATCACAAAACTTCAAAATTGGAAATGTTTTGACTTTTGTTTTGAATTAAAAAAAAAAATATCTATTTACCATTTATTCGTTGAATTTTCTTCTATAAAATAAACAATATATGCATGTAATTAAGGATTTACGTGACTAAGCCGTCTGTTTTAAGTAAATATAATAGAGGGCATAAAATAGTTTGAAAAAGAAAAGTAGAAAATGGCCAATTATTATTAAAAGTGTGGAATTATAAAATATTATTTTATTGTTAATTTTATTTGTGTATGTCATAGAATTAACTAATATGATGCATTCTAATATGCTTCTTTATATATTATAATGTTATATGTGTTATACGAAGGTAATTCAAAAAGAATGATCTGATTCCAAACTGTAATATGTCTAAAATCACCAAAATGATAATTAATGCATGAATAAAAAAGCAAAAAGTTTAAGATTTTGGTCTGTAAAATTTAAAGCGGCATGGTGGCCAAGTGACTAGCGTTTTGGCCTTTGTTATCACAAGCTTCAGGTTCGAATCCTGACGGTGGCATGGATGTTTGTGAGTGGTTCGGAATCCACTTTAAACTGTAGGTCCCGGTCTGTTTAGTCCTCGTGTGCACAAGATAACCGTAAAGCGACAAACCAAACCAAACTACAAAATTTATGTGTTCGATATGCTTTCTTTACTCACTCGTACATATAATGTCAAAATGATATAAAAAAAATCATGTCAATGTTCTAATATATTTCAATGGAGGAATTCTTATTGATTTGTCACTGTCGGTGACTCATGCTAAGTATTTTAAGTGCTTGAAAATGACATAACAATTTTTTTTTTTCGTCAATACAAAGCAAACTGTAAGATAAGAAATATTAAGAATTAGATTTCCCATGCTTACTTTGAAAGAAAGATAAGAAAGAAATTTAAACGATTTTGAATTAAATCTCACATATTTTCTCGTTTGAAAGTATACAATAAATTTATATTAATCATATTTGTGTTCACAAAAGTAAATAAAAAAAATACTTTTATCCAATAACAGTTATTTCCTACCTAAAAAAAAAAAAAAAAAAAAATCGAATACCCTTATAAAAAATTTATGTTATAGCTTTTAATATTAATGTTTGAAGTTTTCGATATTTCATTATTTTTTTATTATTATTTAATAGCTATAAAAATAAACATTAATGATGTTGTAATATCTCAGGTGTATTTTTTTTTTTTTTTTTTTTACGTTATTATTAAATGGCCTTTTATACAGTCACTTTATTTTGTGATTTTTATTCTATGCCTTTAGAAATAATTTTCCTAGAAAGGGTCTTCACACTAGCAGTAAAATAGATGCCTAAAAAAGCTTCAATTCATGCATCAAAGAAGTTAAGAAGTCCTGCTCTAGGTGCATGACGCTTGATAGCCAAGTGGCTAGCTTTCAGCCTTTGGTACCACAGGCTTCAGCTACGAGCTAATCGTAACGAGTGGTTCGGAATCCATTTTAAACTGTAGGTCCCGGTCTAATGAGCCCAAGTGTGCAAAAAATAACCATAGAGCTACAATACCAAATCTGTCCTAGATCTCGATGAGTTCAGTAGAGATTGATTCTTGCGGGCTGCATCCAAAAATGTCTGTCACATTTTTCATCACCTTCAGCAAATATGCCATGTATGTTTACGACGATTTTTTTGTATGTATATATGTTGTCCTTTTTTTTACCCAAATGACAAACGGTCTCTTCGAATCAATGAATTTAATTGACACACCGGAACATTTTAAAGTGTTTTATTTGCTTATTTAGATTCTAAAATGAGCATTTTAAACTAATCATCTTTTTCAAGTAGACAGATTTTTGTGTGGAGAACTGGTTCAAAACCACTGCCACTTTTTGAAGCCACTTGAAGCTATGCTATCTCTCATGTAATAACATTCATGATAATGGGATTATATAAAATCGGTCGACCCATTTGTCGGATTCTTTTGATTTTGCATGCTATTTTGACAACCATCTGTTGTTTTCTTTTTTTAATTAATTTTTATTCATAATATAGATTTGATGGAATTTTTATATATATGTCACGTAAAAACATTTTTATTATATAAAACAAGCATTTATGATAAATAGAGTCAGAAAAATAAATAATTGTTAGTAAGACAAACCAATTACATAAAAAATAACCAACGAGAAATTTACTTTATAGTTTTCATGTTTACTTATTATTTTTTATTGTTAAACATTTAACGATGCACAATAGGAAATAACAATATTTTTTTTTTAATTACAAATAGTTCCTGTTTTCTTTAATACGGTATTCAATATCACATAAAGAATTTATAACTGGGTTTAAAATAGAATTTCTTTTAACACATTTAATGATTAACTAGTTTTTCTAAGAACCTAATCTTCAATTGCGTTAACAGGGAACAATTACTCTTGAAAGGTTGTGGAAGAATAATCCAAGGAGAAGTGTCTCCTTTCAGACATTTCATTCTTTCATGAATGTCATTCGTGATTGCATTATAAAGCCTTTGAAGCTAGAAATCATCATAGAAAATGATGCCTTGTCAAATACAACCTAGAAACATCTGTAACCTGCTGTCTGTAATCGATTTCGTTCAACCCTGCGTGCAGAAATTATTCCGGCACTAATCGAAGCTCAACAAACAGGTTTCGATTTGTTAAGATGTATCGAAATTCGATAAGATATGCACGATTGGTGATTTTACGCATGAACAATACCATTTATCATTTGCAGAATAAATTTTGCGTATATATTTACATTTCGAGAGAATTCAACATTATCGTTAAATTCCGACGTTTGACTTCATTGCAGATTGATTTTAGTACTTTGTACATCCAGCGGAGCCTGATGGCCGAGTTACTAACGCTCTGTCGCTCGGTGCCACATGTTTTGGGTTCGAGTCCCGGCGATGTCATGTATGTTTGTAGTGGTTCGAATCCACTTTAAACCGTTGGTCTCGGTCTAATATGACTATAGAGCGTTTGGCATAGGGCTGACAACCCTACCCCGTAAAAAGAAAACATCTCTCCTCTCGAAATTTGCCAGTGGGTAGACGGCCTTGGCCCACCATGGGGCTGTTGCGCCAATGATGATGATGAGGATGTACATACAGCACTAGTCTATGATGAATGTGTGACCACGAAAACATAATTTTTAAAGATCTATCACATAGACAAATTTCGTGGCTAATTACGCTTGAGTAAATGAAGTCTATCGTTAATTTTTTTTTTTAATTGCACGCGCAGCTTATATTTTATCCCGTCAAGTACACTTTTTTTTTTTTTTAAATTGCTGAATACGCAATAACAGTTGAAATACTAGTTGTTTAAGTGACATCATAAAACGACTTCATCGGTGAATCTTGCTTTAACAATATGACGGTAAAAACTGTGACGTGTGATATTTTTGCATTAAAACATAAGAAAGAGAAATGCCTTACTGAGAATTTTAAGTGGCATACAATTATATCATCATCATCAGTGGCACAATAGGCTCACTGTGAGTCAAGGCCTTCTGAATACTGGCAGATTTCGAGATGTTTTCTTTTTAGGTGTAGGGTTGTCAACCTTACGCCCAACGCTTTACAGACATAATAGAGCGGGACCTACAGTTTAAAAGTGGATTTCGAACCAATACAAACATCCGGGGCACCGCCGGAACTTGAACCTGAAAGCTGTGGCACCGAGAGCCAGAGCGCTAGTCACTCAGCCATCAGGTCCCGATACAATTATATTATATTTCTTTTTCCGACCAAAATCCCATACCTACGCCTATGTAGCCTCCCTCCCCCGATAACAATTAAAAGGTGGGGGTGGAACATCGGTGGTACCATGAATAGCCCACCTACATGTGTTCAGGGAAAGACAGTGCCTTCTGGGAGACCGTTTAAGGGTAATTGCCTCGCATTGGCATCATCCGAAAAGGCATCACGCGAGAGGTTCTATATACATTGTCACAATCACCATCGGGTCTTCTCATTTCTGAAAGTAGTGATTACAACAAGGCCACCAGTGGAGTCGAACCTCAACCATGCTGTCGTTATTGCTATATAACGATATAACGTAAATGACCGACTCATGCCAGTGCGCCATAAGTCGGCCATTTACGCTATATCGAAGCGAAGCCAGTGAAATGCACATACAAAACAGGCTGAAAAACTATATATGTTACTTAAGTTTCATTATTATTTTTTTAATTATACCATGATTTGTAAACTCTTCCAACGCCAAATCACCAAAAACCGCCAAATTAACAGCTGCATGATTAAAGTAGAAATAGTAAATTGAAGATATATATAGTATTGTACAAAATGACAAGCACTCTTTGGAAGACCAAGAAGTGTTATTTTCAACTTTTATGGTTTCTATTTTTTGTTTTGCAGCGACCGAAAGGTGGAGTTTGCTTCTGACACCCAGTTATTTCGAGCAGCCTGCTCCCAGACACAATCACTCGTGCATTGTTCATGACGAAGCCATGTGGATCTATGGGGGTCTGACAGATCTGCAGCCTCGTGGAGACTTTTGGAAATGGGACTTTGGTAAGGAGACGGAAAAAAAAAAAAAAAAAAACATTTTTCGATCATTACATTTTTATAAAAGTTTTGATGTTTTCTATCAAGTTGAGTGAAAGTAACTCAAATACGCTGACTAATTCTTGTATCATTAATTAAACTCTTAACACCTTCATAATTTAAGAATAGTATTGGCTTAAGATTATAAGTAAAAATTGTTTATTCATACATATTTCAGTCTTTGTTGTTTTGCATGCCTTTATAGCCTTTACATGCAAGTCACACGGACTTAATCCGTTACTTTCAGCATAAATAAAACCGTCCTTGCCACTCAAACAATAAGTTTACAATGTACATGACTTTCGGCGAACTTGTTTGCGTGAAAGTAAAGTTTGTAATCATCAATCGTGTCCTGGTTGGTTCTCGCGAAATGTGCGATATAATGCTCCATGCAGTTTAGCTAAGGGGGATAAAAGTTGAATGTACGCACAGCAATGAACTCATTATTGGAGCGGCAATGGCAGTTTGCTTCACTTTAAAGGCAACGAAAGAAATATTAGAAGGTGTTCTTTATTCTGGTAAATCCTTTAAAAATGATAAAATGATCATTGAAAAAGTAAATATTTTTGCAAAACTGGTTTATGTTGTATAATCACTGTTTCCAACATTGTTTCATTGCCTGCAGGTGCTCATCGATGGTCTCGAATCAAGACTCAGCGTGGACCGGGTGAACTGCATAGCCATGCTGCCGTCAAAGGCATGGCGTTCATGTACGTATTTGGAGGAGAGAGATCTGGTATTGCCACCAATGAATTGTGGAGATTCCATTTCGGTGAGTATTTCGTGAAGCATTCATTTCATTTCTGCGCTTGGGTTGGAAACCTATGCTGTGTGCCTTCAGTCGGTGCGAAATATGATTCTTCCAGCCATTCTCACACAGGTTCTCATTAATTCACCACAGGTTGCACTCTACGCTAAGAATAGGGATTCGATTACTGACATGCGAATGCTTTTCTTTTTTTTTTTTTCTTTTTCCCTCCCAGTTCTCAGCTCGTTATTTGCGCTGAAGTAACTTGGGAACTTTAGTTAAAAATTGCTAACATTTACTTGCTATACAGAGGATATTATTCATTTTTCTACCTTTCTTTCGTCTAAGACTAAATCCATTAATTGGCCAATGCACTATTGCTTCTTTTGAACAAAAACTACGCTTTTTAACATTTTTGAAGTAGTAAGTTTCGTGTACATAGTGATTTCTTCCGAATTGGAAACTTTTGTCCCTGCTAAAGAAGCCTTAACAAAAAGTCTATTTGGTGAAAGATCTGACTTTTCTCCGTTTGGCTTCGTTTTGTGTGAACATGCATAGCAAACTTAATAATATGACATGCTATCCATATTATAGAACAATGTCCATAACCAACATTTTCATAAGTATTGAATTTCTGTTTCATTAATGATAATTCTAAAACATTGTATAATAAAAATTGTATTAGAATAAAATATTATATATATATATATATATACGTCATTTTAGTTTGGAAAATTTTGGGATAAAATCAAATAGATTATTATTATTATTAGTCCTTATTGGCATGGGTTAGTGTGTGGACAATTAAATTACAAGTATCATTTGCAGTTATTTACACTATTCGAATAAGTATTCACGTTCTTTTCATTTAAAACATTACAGGAGAATATCATGTTCAATATGAATTTAACTTACAAGTATTCTATGTTTTCTAATTGGTTGGTGTGTGGACAATTAAATTACAAGTATCATCTGCAGTTATTTACATAATTCGAATAAGTGTTCAAGTTCTCATTCAAAACAATGCAGAAGAAAATTATCATATCCATTATTCATTATCATTTAACCTACATTTTCATAAGTAATCTAGGGTTTCTTATGCATTGGCTAGTGTATGAACAATTAAATTACAAGTTTCATCTACAATTATTTACACTATTTGTATAAGTGTTCGTGTTATTTTCATTCAAAACGATGTGGGATAAGATTAGCACGTTGAATATGAATTTCTGGCATCTCTTAAGCAAACTTCAGGCGCATTTGCTTTCACATAATCTTGTGTAAATAGTTTATTTGAATAAATTCTATGCAATGACTTGATTTGAATAATCCTTTGAATGCGTTTGATACGTTTAAAAAAAAAAAAGGAATAGGGATAAAATTTTGGTTTACAGTAAATAATTTAGCTAACTTATAACTATTGAACTAAACTGAACTTGTCATGAAAATAAATTAACCACCACTCTTTGTGTATCGCAGTGACCGAAACCTGGGAGAAGATCAATGCGGAGGGCATCATCCCTCCACCCCGCTGCCGCCACGTGGCCGTGCCCAACCCTGTCCTCTACAGGGCCGACATCAAGCTACAGGCGTGGGGTGGGGACGCCGTAGAGAAAGTGCCAAATCGAGCGAATCCGCCCAAATCCATCTCCATGTGCTTCGGCCAGACTCCTATCGTGGAACCCGAGGCCAAGAAACACTTCAAGTTTAAAGTCCATCCGGTTTCGAGGTTCTGCAGCAAGAACACCAGCTCGGACGAGGACGACGACGAAGAATACAGCCAGAGCTCCGCCCAAGTCAACCTTAGGTAAGTTGGTTTGCTTTTGAAGTTTCGTGCCCAATGCAGCAGGATCATTAGCTTTTACCCACGTGTATATGTCAATTCCAAATCACATCAAGCTATCAATTTAAAATGAATATTGTCTTCTGTAATACAATAAATTGTAAAGTTTCATTAGTCCAAATTTTTGGAAAGATATCTGGTTTCAAAATGAAAGAAATTAGTGGATTCCACAGTGATTTTCAGTGGTTTAAGTCCATTCTCATAAAGAAATTAGTGGATACCATCAAAGCACTGTCACTGCGAAAGACGTAGACAGGTTCTGCAATTCCAATCATCAAATTATTAAATGCGTGCTAGTAATTGAGAGACACTAAATTTTTGTTAAATGTGTCAAATCTTCCTAAAACCTTTTAGCATCGTACATTTATAGTTGGTGTATTTTTCATAACAAATCGGATATCCAATAGGCAATTTAAACAATATGGGACCTGATGGCCAAGTGACTGGCCTTGGCCTACCATGGAGGCTGTTGCGCCAATGAAGAAGAATTTAAACAGTATAATAATTGTAAAGCAAAAAGTTATTAACATTAAAATTTTATTGTATCTATACAAAATAATTTCATGTCATTTTTAGTTTGAAAACTTTTGAAAAAATTTAATCAAAAATTGTAGAATTAAAAATTTAGACAAAGAGATCAATAAAATATTCGCACTAAGAGATCACTAAATGTACGTACCAGTGATTTCAAAAATGGCTTAAATTGAAAATTAAAAAAAAAAACACCATTTTTTCGCCGCCATTAACTTAATTTAAAGTAAATTTGCCGAAATTGAAACGTTTTATGAGGCCGGCTACGTCATCTTTAGACAGAGTTCAATAGTGTAATTAATTTAAGCCTTTAAGTATCTTGAAATGAAAAATATACATCTTTAGGAAACTTTTAATAATTATCAACACATATAACTTCATCATTCAAAGATTTTTTATCATATATTGAATTTTATTACAGAACTCTGCGTGATAAATTCCACAGCAGTCGCCTAGTAAGAAGTATATCCAGTGGCAGCTATTCCATCCTACACAACCAGGCGTCCAGCGACGCACGCAAAGACGAACTGGAAAAATTGGTGGAGGAGAAGACACCTCACTTGCAACATCGCCCGCGCTTAAAAATCCAGAAATCCCAAAGTTCAGATGCAGTCTTGGAATCGGACGGTGAATCCACTCCACAGCATAAATCCAAATTCTCCGATGTCACGGATTCGCCACCTCTGTGGGTGGAAAATCCGAACACCTTACTTCGGTCTTCGTGGTCCGAGAACACCTTCCAAAACCGGCACGCGACCCCCAATGGCACCCCTAGGCCTAATGGTAACGACACATGCACGACCCCGACCTCAAGACTGGGTAGGCTAACTTACGATGGTTTACTGTCCACAGTTCGAGATGTCATCGAAGAAAACAGTGAGAACGCAGACGAACCCAACATGATAGTGAGCATGCAGAACAACGAGAACAAGAATCCGAACTGTGTCCCTCCTCAAATCCCCCAGAAAGAAGGACTGCTCATCGATTTAGACGAAGGAAAGGACACGGCCCACTATGTTAACATCCAGTTCAGATCGAGCCACACCATCTCCGATTTAGCTTCTCAGACATTCACACCGAGCATAGAAAACCGTGGGCTTCCGCACTCAGTGTCTCACAGCTCTGGTTACCATTCCTTCACCGAGGAGGACAACAGTTTCGAATGTCACCGAGAGTTTGCTGGCTGCCTGAATACCGCTGCCACGCGCAAGCTCTTGCTCAAAGGTAGGGATCTGGAACTGAAGACCTTCTCCCCAAACGAATCTCAAAATGGCGACAGCGACATCATTCTTCCTCCACCTCCATGCAAGCAAAGGGCAAGGTCTCTGGACAGAACCTCTCAGAGGAAGATGATTCGTAGTTATCCATCTGGAGGCAGTATCACGCCAACTGTCTTGATGTCCACCAGCATAGTGGAAGATAGTTTTGTGTCCCGAATCGAAAAGAGGATTCCGAAACCTGACAAACCGAGTCCTGTGCCCAGGAAAGAAACGCCAATGTCGCCAGTATCACACTGGTCGCCAAGTCCCGCGAGAAGGAAACCGGAACAGCATGAATGGACACTCTGCATGTATATGTTTGGCGGAAGGGAACAAGGTGCCCCTGGTGTATACAGACAACCGATTTCTATATGGAAACTTTATGTATAAATTAATACTAGTCTATCCAATGTCAGAAGAGATATACTATCTGTTTTTTTTTTTTTAAATAAGTATACAGATATTTTTGTACGTTTTTCAAATTCCATGGTATTTTTGTGAAATTTTGCGAAAACTTTTTTGATTATACAGGGAGTTTATAAAATCCATGTTCAATTTAAGATACTAGTAGCTTTATAATATAACATACATAAAATAGTAGAAAATAAAAAATTTCGAATGTTGTTGTTTTTTTTATAGATTTCTATATGTCCGCCATAATTAAATATACGAAGTGCAAATATGACTTTCTAGTATCGCAAAGCCATTTTGTATATTTGAAACACCTCAATTATTCTAACTTTATGCAACAACAATACTGTTTTTATAGAAAAATTTTATCATGCATTATAAATATTGAAAACAGCATACATGCTTTTATAAATTTCCTGTATTAAAAAAACAAATGATACTTTCCATAATGAGATTTGAGTAATGGAAAATTAACAATTGAAGAAATAATATGCCATATATTTGTGATTTAAGTGTCAAAAAATATTGTTGGCAAATTATTTGAAGACACGGGAAATATTACGATAAAAATTGTATATTTTTTAATCTTATTTTTTAAATGTATATATAGATATTATATTTATTTTATTTTTGAAATCAATGTTTTTGTTATTAACTGTGCAATAAGAACTGAATCATATCTTATGTATTATTTTGTTAAAAAGTAATCGGGTTTATTTCTTTTTTTAATAGATAATTATTATGTTAGATTTTTTTTTATACAATTGTTTATTTTATATGATTTCTTTTTAAGAATTGCAATTACATGAACTGTAATTAAAATTTTACTATTTAGAAATCTGGTATTGGATGAACTAGTATACTATCCACTATTTATCTATTATAGCATTTTGTAACGTGTATTGTGAGATTTGTGCAATAAACATTTGATCTTTGGTTAACGTTAAATGTACTTTATATGTCCAACTTTTCTCTGCTTTTTGTGTGGTGTAGGGTCCAGATTTATAAGTAGAATTGGAATTTTTCCTCATTTTTTTTATTTTCTGATTTTCAAGATAACATTGAAATAACATTTGAATACATTATTGGTACAACAAATATTTCTAGTCACTTTTTTAAATTTATATTACAATACAGAAGACTAGTCATTTTAGCTTTTGGCTGTACAATTAGAAACTCAGTAGGTGTTTATAAAATTTATAGGTAACTGTTTTATTTTAATATGACTGCTTTTAAACCTTTTGCATAACGTTCGGTTGTGTTCAATGCGTTTTTTATAGCCATTTGATAACTTTGCCTCCGCATCTAATTCTGGACCCAGCGTGTTCTAGATGGATGTATTTTGTAAAGAGATTTTTACTGCCGCGAGTCCATGTGAATTTGTGATAATCATCTTTGGTTGTTGTACATTGTAGCATTGGTAAAAAAATATAATAATATTTATTATTCTATGTTGTAGTTCTAGTGTTATCATATTTGTTTATTTGTTCTTTTAACCAAATAAATATTTGCCAATTGTGAATTTGTTTCCTGGTTTGTAAATTTTAACACACCAACACCCTTCATGTTATGTCAAGATTAGCCAATTTATCATAAGGCTAATCTTGGCATAAACACAAAAACGCCAAACTTTCTCCATTCGCTACTCAATCTTTAGAAGCAGTTGTTATTCTTTATGACCTTTTCCAGGCCTTCTTACAACAATACCATCGTTTTGAAATTGTTTCCATAACGTAGAGACCGTCTGTCTTGCAAAATTCAGACATCTGACTGCTTCCGTGATTGGCTGCCTTGTCAATCACGCTTAGGAGTCGCCACTTCACAGATTCTTCCAAATGATACTTCGAAGCCGACTAACAAACCGATTCTAGTCCTTACACACTGAAATCAAACGCTGTGTTGCAGAAATTCACTTTGCACAAAGCGCTTGATTTAACGTCCGATGACGTAAGCCTAAATGTGCATATTAGAAACAATTGGATTACTTTTGATTGGATAATGACAAACAATTGGGTAATTGACAAGGCTTTTTTAACACATTCCCTGCAAACATGGATCGCATTGATTGGATATTTCATTGAATATCATTATTTTTGGGTATGTAGAGATAAATTTGGAGAGTGCAGTTTGTAGTTTAACATGAGGCACACATGTATCTCAACGAATTTCAAAACATAAACAAGCCTAGTATTAACTAAAAGACAATACATACAAAGTATGAATAGGAGTCACGACCATTTTACATGCAAAGAGCTACAACCGATATTGGTTACACGTAAATTGTACAGCAAAATCATCGTAGCGTTCGCAAAAAAAAAAAAAAAAATATTCTGATGTGCCTCACATTTAAACCTCTTAAAACAGAAATAAAAGGGGGGAGGGAATTGTTCAAGATCCTGAAAGTGCCCAAGTTGAAGCAGCGAAACTGAAAATCATTTAATAAACAAAGATCAAAATGTTGTAATGCAAAAACTGCAATGAGAGATTAAAAAAATATATACAATGACAATGTATGAAAAGATATCGACCAAGAAATCCGGCATTAATTATTCTTATTCTATTAATATTATTATGACATACTGAAGGTAGCAAGGAATACGGATCCTCGATATATATAAATCATGTTATTTATGCTCTCTAGATGACTGATCTAAGTTAAAGACACATATAGCTACGTATTCCGATAATATGGAGTGGACAAAATAACCTTCCATTTACTGGACACTATTTTAAATAACATCTTACATTTATAATGTTATATTGAAAAAGCAGTGCATAACCTTAGTATTACAAAACATCATGTACGACAAAAAGTAATTTCAGAAAATTGTTTGTGGCTGATGCTTTGTCTGAGTGTATTCCATCTATTTATATTTATGCTGTACATATAAATAAAGCATACATTTTGAGTCAGAATTAATAGGAGAAAATCTGATTTGCCGAAAAACACTGTTGATGTATTCCAATAGAAAAATAATTAAATTCCTCATATATTCCACACTGGAATTTTATTATTATTTTTTTTTAATAGTGTGGTATATAAGTCGTTTTTTGTGTTGCATAGCACTTTTTTCTCGATTCTCATGATATGAAAATTGCTTAGATAAAATGATGAATATATTTTCAAGCACTTTGTTTATTTAAAACATCTATATATGAGAGCATTAGTTTTTCGAGTTCGAATATTTCATTTAAAGTCAATATTACACTCAAGAGCCAAAACATTATGACCACCTGACTATAACGAGTTGACCCACCTTTGGCGCGCAACACAGCTCCAACCCGCCTTGGCATGGATTAATACCACCACTTAATACCTGTTAAATACCACTTCCACCTGATCACGTGCCTTCCACGTCATCCAGGCGAGTTCATTGCAAAATGTAGGGGTGGTCATAATGTTTTGACTCTTGAGTGTAAGTTGTATGCATAATGCTGTAACCGTGCTTCCTACTACATACTGGCAAGAGCGCCTCCTATGGCGTTCAGAAGAAATGATCGGTCGACCTCGAGACTCACCCGAGAGGAAGTACAGCGCAACCTTCGCTCCCGCTGAGAAACGTTTAGTTTATAATCTCACATCCTGAGAGGAAATATATTTAACGTTTTAATTGTCCTACAGGCTCTCACATGTAGAAGAAGTATATTTCGCGCACGTTGCACGCATCCCAGTTTTGGCTTAGAAATGGAGTCCTTCTACGAATTTAATTATCTGTCTTTAAATGTTTTAAATATTGTATGTCTCTAATAATATGTTTGTGCATGTACAAATAAAGCTACGAGTTCAAAAACACCAACCCAACTACACCCAGTTATAATCTGCACACTACAATGCTGGAATTATCTTAATGAGGATGAAATAAATATATAGTTCCGCTTTTGAGGCATGTCGATTTCTTCACATGCGGGTGTTATGCAAATTAAAAGCAATACAAAAATTGGTAGATCAATTCTAGAGATTATAATAACATGTTCACTGTACAAAAAGAGCAACCTCAACCTTTTTTTAAATAAATAATTTTCATTAAACTATAAAAAAAAAACCAATTAACTAAAATTAAGCAATTATTTACATATTTTAAAGAATTTTTTTTTTTTTAAATGCTAGAAAAACTAATTTAACAATTTAATGATAAAAATAAGCATCTGTTATTCGTAAACATCAGAATTATTCATGAATGGAAATTGATTATGTCAAAGTAAGGATAAAGATCTTGAAATAATTAAAACGCATTTAATTCTTCTAACGCATGATTTTAGTATGCACAAAAATGTCAGTAAAATTTACATTAACATCGACGAATAAGTATCACAAATCTTCGTGGCTTTCTTCATCTGGACCTGGACAATTGACATTTAAATCCTCTTCATCGTTATATTTGATGCCGCACCAAAAACAATAGAAATATTTATGCCTTATATATTCAGTAATCAAATCAACTTTCTCCTCTGGACTAAGGTCTACCACCTCTTCATCATCATCGTCGTCGTCCTTCTCGTCATCATATTCTTCTTCCTCCTCCTCCTCCTCATCATCATCATCTTTCTGTACGTTACTAAACCAAAACCAAGATCTCATGGGTTCTTTAACATCATTCCCAGCATCCAAATGCTCGCACACTTTCTGGCACTTTTTGAGATTTCCCATGAGACGCTTATCGTCCCTCTTATTCCTCATCCTTTCGCGAAACTGAGACAAGAGTTGGGATTCTTTTTCTCGTCTCACTTTCTTCCATCTGGTTTCACACTCTTTTATCCGTCTCTGTATCTCGGCCTCTGTACCCAAACCACTTCTGTTGGCTTTGACCTGGATCTTGATGGGCTCTATCAATCCAGAATCGGGATTGTGCTTTTTCTCTGGACCCAACTTTGTACCAGGCTTGTAGCCCATTTTTTGCAACATAGCAAAACCTTTGTTGTCTGATCCTATGGCGGAATCCAGGCCGGCACTGCGAGACTCTTCCTCGAGTTCTTTACGGGATTTTGTTTTGAACAACTTGTTCGACTCAACCCTTTTCTTTTCGATTTCGCGTTTTCTTTTGGCATTGCTTCGCAAGAGTCCCGGGCGAATGTCTTCTTTGGTATCTAAAAATGCCATAGACATGTAATCTTCCTCGTCAGACATCTGAAAAAAAAAGAATAAACAAGAATCAATTTACAGTTAAGACGACTATATTCTAGATTTTCACTATAAATTAGAGTCTTACACCTTGCCCTAATAAAAAAAAAAATCTATATATTTGAAGGAAGATCGAAAAAAGTTTACTGTTATTTATGTTAACATGTACTGGGTGATTTAACGGTCATGTGGCAAACTTGAGGGGTAATACAGCTTACTAAAACATACATTTTTTTTAAAGGAATGTAGGATCTATTAGTGATGCGTTGAGGAACGAACACACTCTCAAACGAATTTCTTACAACAGCCAGGCACAGTGTCCCAACTAACCTATTCGAATATCAAGTTTTCTGGCTGGCAACCCCGATAAGATTTTATTCTTGCTCTGTATTTGCAAATGCGTTTTCACTTACAAGAGTCCATTTTGGCTCAATTAAGAACTTCGTTACTCGACTATCCATTGCAGCTGGCATCTTTGGAACTGCTCGCCAATCACTCCTTTCGATGCTACCAAACACATACTACTGTACGTGTTTGGTAGTGTCTCCATTTACTGATGTGCACTCCATTTTATACTTACTCTGTGCTTTCATTTACAAGGTTCCAGTGGACTCAATTGAGGACCTGGTTACTCGACTAATCATTGCAGCTACAAGCGTGCACGAAATGCCTGGTATCTCTTCGCCAATCACTCCTCCGACGCTACCAAACATCTATTACTATTGGCGGTTGTAATTTTGGGCATTTATTGTAAACATTGAATTAAAGAAACACTTTGCAAATTATAAATAATGTTTTCCTTTTTCATGTCTCCTTTTTTGCGCCTCAATGCTTCACTTCTTGCCCAACATTCCTGTACAAAAAAATCAATGTTACCTCTTAAAGTTTGTCCCACGGCCGTTGAATCACCCTGTATATTTTATCTGTAAGAAAGTCCATGTTCAATAAGATTTTTTTATTTTAACATTTTTACTATCATAAATAAAATTATTAAGGAATAAAAGTCCATATTCACTCTTGAATTAATGGCAGCAACTAAAAGTGAATAAATATAGAGTTACTAGCTTATTAAACATGAAAACCACTAACATGAATTCATCAGAAAATGCTATCATTCAGCAGTAGTAAAATAATAAACAATACGAAGTTAGCAAAAATTGATCAGTGAATTTTATGAACGGGTTAAAATAATAATTATGTTCTTCAATTTATCTACATAACCAACCAAACATACAATACATTGTGTGAATTTTTATGAGACTCAAAATTGTTATAAACGTAGAAGGAATATAAGAAGATTATAATAGAATATTTTAAGAAGAAAATTATAGTATATTTTTTTCATGGACAATAAAAATCTTGTTTAAATGCTTGTTTAATATTAAGCTATGCAACAATTCATTTATATAATATGCCATTGCAACTGACTGCAACGAGGCACTGAACTTCTACACCAATCAATCGAGGCACTGAACTTTTGTAGCAGCCACTGGAAGGCTGATATCAAGATCAACTATGCACAGAAGGCTTCATGCATAAAGCATGTACGTATCCTTCATGTAAGATATACATGTATTATTCATGCATGCATGTATCCTTCATGTAAGGCATCCTTGTATGCATCCTATTCGCCATGCATGTACTATATGTGAATCCAACATGCAAGACGTCCAGCATATAATTTTACACGCTACCGAAATGAAAGGTTTAACTATGCATGTACACAGGTTAATTGGAACATCAGTCAATGGAGGCCTGTAATCTTTACTAATGTGTCCAGAATTTGTTTTCAAAGTGACCAAGAAAATTGTTGTTAAGAAAGAAACCCAGACTACATTGTTATCCCCATCATATCCATGAAAGATACACATTTTCTAGGTCTAATGTGAATGTGTGGACAGGTATCTCTTTACATGGCAGCATAGATGAGTATATCGTCCCAAAAAGCACCGTTATAGCTCAGTAATATAAAGATGGCATTCTTGAAATGTTTGGCAGATTAATTGATGAATTCTTCAAGCAACCAGATTATAATGCTAAAACAGGCAGAGCTCGGTTGGTGGAGAATTGCCTTCGTGTGGAGACTATTACGTGTATGGATTCGTCAGGAACATAAACACAATTCAGCATGTTTGAGATGCTATAGGAGGATGTATTGCTGTACTTAACTCATTTCCTGGAACTCTTCAGAGTCAATGGAGTACTTTAAATACAGAAATAAACTTAGCTGCCAACTGAGTAAATAAACATCGTTATATTGGCAATGAAACATCCCTGTAATGTTTGCAAAAGTGCTATCAGAAAGTGTCACGCTCCATATTGAAGCCAATCATACATTGGTCACAGATAGTATGTTTTTGGAATGCATCCATTTGCATATTTTAAGACAGAAAATAAACTATTGTTTTTCTTTTTAGACGTAATTTGGTAACCACTGTTTGATTAATATTTTTATCAAACTTCATTAAATTAAAATGAAGAAAAATTTCACCATCATAATTTTTCTGATTTTTCTTTATTTTTTAACTTTTATTCTATTGAATATTTTTAAAATTTTTTAAAAAAAATAATAATAATAATAAAATAAATTTTAATAAAGGAAAAAGAAATAGAAGAAAGAAAAATCTACACCAATATTGCAGAAAGAAAGTAGAAGGTAGTAATTCTAACAAAATGTCTTCAAAATTTGGAATGATTTAAAATGAAATGGATAAGCAGTGTCAAATTATTTGGATATCATTTCAATATCCATTCTATAATAATACTATTAAATATTTTAGAAAAGCAACCACCTTCTACAATATCAATATAAATCAACCATTTCAGAAAAAAATTGGCAGATAAAAACAATATTATAAATATTTTTTAAAATTTCCATTTAAAAAGAAACAGAATTGGGCAATTAATGATTAGACAATTCAGATCAATTAGCTAAAAAATTATAAAAATATGTGTAATGATTTAATAAAAATTATGCATAAAATAATGACAATTGAAATAGAAAAATATTTTCTCCTTCGAGATTATTTTCAGTTTTCTATTTTTCTACTGAAATTATATTATTTCAGAATTTATGAATATTTTTAATGATAATTTTTAATTTTATACCAGTTGAACAATGATGGAATAAGAAATCATGATATAATTTTTTCTAGATCATATATAAAACATTTTAAACAGTCAAGATTTTAAAGTCAATTATGATGGAATTATTATTCTTATACCTTTTTCTTTTTTTTACAGAAAATAACCATCCTTTTAGATGATACATTATTGACCTTAAAGTTTATTACACTTTTTAATCAAATGAAATATTAAAATATCAATAAATGATCTACAATAATTTAAATAAAGAATAAAATATGCATTTGTCATATTTAATACAACAAATGCATAATGCAAAATTTATATTCAAATATTTGCATGAAATAAATACAACTTTTTCAATTGTAGTGCAAATTCCTAATAAAAGTTACAATAAAATGTAGTATTTTTCTAAATCTTTAAAATGTTAGCATTATTTCGTAAAATTTTAAATCACATCACAAGTAGAGCAGTGTATTATAATAGAATCAAATATTTTTTTCAGCAAACTATAAAATAAAAATAGTAAACTTCAGAATAAAAAATAAAATTAATTATTTAAAATAATATATATATAAGAATGAAAGAATCGTGCATAATAAATAATGCTACTTTGTAGTTCTTTTGAAATAAATAAGTTTATATTTTTAAAAGCAACCAGGATTAATATATAAATTGAAAAACTTCATAAAGTTTGAAAGTTGATGTAACAACTTAACAAATTAATTATTTAAAATAATTTATGTGGAAATTAAAATTATTTAGTAAAGTTGAGCATATATTTTCAGTTCTATTCAAGTCAAATTTTTTTAATATTCAACTATGAATCCAGATATTATCAGGTTAAATCTTTAGGAAATATGAAAAATTAGATATCCATAAAATAAATATTTTAGGTAAAATGATGTAAAAGATTTGTTATAATATTAATATTAATTTGAAAGTA
The DNA here is from genome assembly GCA_021605095.1 of Caerostris extrusa. Taxonomy (NCBI): domain Eukaryota; kingdom Metazoa; phylum Arthropoda; class Arachnida; order Araneae; family Araneidae; genus Caerostris; species Caerostris extrusa. The sequence continues at coordinate 28,156 of BPLR01003708.1, forward strand.
ATGCACATTTTTTAAAAATATAAATATAAATATTTATAACATATTATTATTAAATATTTATAATAGCATATCATTTTTAAATAGATATTGTAGTTCTTTTAGATTAATTCAATCTATAATCATATTACATCCAGAAATCTATTTGGATAGATTATTATATAATATAACTTTAATAAAATAGAACATTATTATTATTTTTTAAAATATATTGAAAGCAAGAAGTTATTAGGAAATGCAATACTTTTTACTACAACAAACTTGGCAGTGTAGTCAGTTAATGAATGATGCATATTAACAAAGTTATGATACAGAAATTTCAAAATAATTGGAAAGTATTTAGTACAAAAAAAAAATTATTGAGCTAATATTAAAAAAGATAAAAATAAATAAAATAATTATATTTAACATTTTGAGAATATTTTATTTAGAAGCAAAATTATTTTCACATTAGAAAATAATGATTGACAATAAAATATATATTTTAAAAATATACAATTAAAACAAATATTTTATCGTGTTAAATAATACTTTTAAAACGGAAACACATTGATTTAATTGTATATCAATCTGTAAAGCCTAAGTTAAAATATACACAACAGGTATGCATTAAGAGATGACATTATAATAAAATTACTATAAAACAATTTTTAATTGAATAAAAGATAATGTAAAACATTGCTAACGATAATTACCTTATAAAATATGCTGCCAATAAAATTATATTAAAATTACTGTAACTTTAAGAATAAGTTATTCAAATAGATACCAATTTTAAAATTTTATCATATAAGGGCGCAATAACAGTATACATTTATTAATATCTCAATTGACGCCATAATTATTAACCAACATTTCTATGTCATTTTAGATAATTTTTGAGTAATATTTATACAGGTACTAATAAATGTGCTACGAACTTCAAATTACACGAAATAAGAAAGCAAAATGTAAACAATGATTTCTATAAAATTACATATTGTAATTTTCAACTAATAGATGGCGCCACATTGTTCTTTTCTGAGTGTCTATCTCTACGATGATAAAATATATTATTGTCATTTATCCTAAAAGATTGGATTTCATTCTTAAAAAAATAAATAAATGACTTTCATTTGTAACTTTTTACTATATTTCATAATAAGACGACATATAGTACCTAACATTTCATATATGTTGTATATTTTATATATATATATATAAAATTTGCAAAATATTTATTGCAACCAGAAGTAAATTGACATTCTTAAAAGAAATATATCTGCATAATTAATTTTTTGAAAATGCAAAGGCAAAATTGTAATTGTTTTATTATTTAGCACACGATTATAATTTCTAACCTAGTGAATAAAGGAGCTTCAGCTTAATAAATAACAGAAACTTTTGGGTTTATTATTATTATTATTATTGCTGTTAAACAGAATATAACAATTCATGATTTTAAATATTCACTAATTTGATTGAAAAGAAAATCTTTTTTAATAAAATTATCTTAATAAAAAAAAAATTAATTAAAAATTTGGCCTATCTCAAAAATAAGCTGATCATATAAAACTGATTATCAATGAAAGTTTACTCAATCACTCGATTGAATTTTCTCATGCTGGATGAATCTCGCGTATTACTGCTAATCTCGAAAATCAATTTCCATATCATGGATCGAAAAAGTATACCATGGAGATGCCGGGGTTCGAACCCGGGGCCTTTCACATGCGAAGCGAACGCTCTACCACTGAGCTACATCCCCACAATAAATACATTGCTAAATAATAAATATCGTCTTTTAAGTAGTTTTAATTTTAATTATGTAACTTTTTTTTATTTATTTAAAATTTAACTCCTTATGTAAGTAACAATTTAACATAGGAAAGAGGAATCATTTGTTCAAACAGAAATGCAACTGGCTATACTATTTGAACAAATTATTTTATACCAAAACAAACTGTAATACGAAAGTAGCAGGATAGAACCCATAAACTTTCACATGCTCAACGATAACTTTACCATTGAGCTTCAAAGAAATCCCTTCTTCTTGAAACTTTATTGGTGAAACACCGTGGAATTTTACTGGTTGCAAAGAGAAACTTTGGATGAGGGATTCAAATATAATCAGGTAATTTAAAGTTTATATTTAATATTCTTGTTGCCTGATGACATACTAAATAAATTTCCTAAAAATGTAGTAATCGTTAGCCTTAAAATAAGTTACATTTTCTTAATTCCATTCATTAACTCAATTGGTTCGAACTTGGAAATTTCTTTTTAATTCATTCTCCAAATTGTATTTTAAATAAATAAATTTATGGTATTGATACATAATGCTGTATATACAATATATGGTAAAGCATTTTACTTTTCATTATTTTACATATCTTATTTTCATAAATAAGTGCATGCTTTCATTCCGACTCCAAAAAATGTATAAATTAAAAGGGTGTTTCATAACAAAAATGGTTAATCGTTAAAATAATTTTTTAACTAAAAATTAGTTATAAGTTAGTGATTTATGTATTTTAAAATTGAATCTTGCTATTTTAAAAATATATTTATATATATATTCTTAAAGCCATATCGATTGATGGATAGCTATGACAAGGCCACACACTTTTTTATTTAACTTAAGATCAGAATTTCTATTGGTCGAAAGCAATACTATTTGATTTGTCTCTTACCAAACAACATCAACAAAGATGGCGAACACGATGTTAATGTAAGCTTTTTGAATCCCGAGTTGTTCTATATCTTTTTTGCGCTGTGATTTTCTTTTTAAATTTTGTAAGCATTATCAATTTCTGAAATAACTGAGACATGGCTTCAACTTCAAGTGGCGTTAAACTTCCGGAACAAAATAGTGATCTTATCGAACAGTTTTGTGCAGTTACTGGGGCCAATGCTGAGACAGCGAATAAAATGCTTGAAGTATGTAATTGGAATCTTGAAATGGCAGTTAATATGCATGTTGATTCAGATTTTCAAGCTAGTGCAAGCGCTGAACCCCCAGTTAATGGCATCACACAGGACGGTATTCGTGCTCCTATTCCGCAATCCAGAGCTGTGCTTGTTGAGGATGACATCAGTTTTCACTATGGATTAAGAGGACGGAAGCGTAGACCCCATTCCGTTTTTGATGCATTCAGAGATTTTCAAGCTGAGGCTGAATTGGAAGGACAAAATGCACCAGTAGATAATAATGAATATTCAAAGAAAAGGCGCACGTTGGAAGATTTGTATAGACCGCCGTTAGACTTGATGCATAGAGGTAATTTTAATTCAGCAAGGGATCAGGGTCAACGAATTAATAAGTGGTTAATGGTTAATCTTCAGGACTCTCAAGAATTCGCATGTCAAGTTTTAAATCGAGATGTTTGGAGTAACCGCGATGTTAAAAAACTTGTGTCCGATCATTTCATCTTTTGGCAGGTGTATACTGACAGTGCAGATGGAGAAAAGTACAGCCAATTTTACAAGCCAGAAAAATTTCCGTATATAGCTATTCTCGATCCCAGAACGGGAGAGAAATTAGTAGTTTGGAACAATGTTGATCCAGTCACTATTTGTGAGTTAATTGAAACTTTTCTTAAAGAACATAGTTCTCCTGATGGCACATCTCAGTCTGCAAACAAAGCTACTGATTTATGTTTTAATCTCGTAGATCAAAGTGAGGAAGAACAGTTACGAGCAGCCATTGAAGCATCTGTTAAAGACAATGCTCCTCAAGATGATGAAGATAGTGAGAGTGATTTGGAATCTTTTGATTCTGATACTGAAAGTGCTGGTGGTAAAATTTTTACTGTGAATAGTGCGAATTGCAATTCAGATCACTCTAATGATATCATTGATGTTGTAGGGATAACTGAAAGCAACGATAAAAGCCCTTCTCAAGAAGTTGAATCGTGGAAAGACTTTTTAGGTAGTGAAAATGATCCAAAATCAAATCTTTTAATTCGTTTACCTGATGGTAAAAAAGAACAAATCACTTGGCCCTGCACAACTAAACTGAAATCTTTACTTTTATATGTTGCAGAAATAGGGTTTAACCTTGAAAATTATGAACTCCTAGCAAATTTTCCTCGCCGTAATTTGTGCCAATTAGATTTATGTAAGTCGTTAAAAGAAGTTGACTTATTTCCTCGTGAAATGATCATTGTCCAGCTGAAAGCATAATTTATCAATAGATATAACTACATTGAAAAACATTCTCTAAATACTGCCCCTTAATAAAATTATTTATTTTATGACTTAGAAAGATATTGTTTCATCTTGTGCATTGATTTCTTGTTTTTATTAATACAACTTTACTTTGTGTAATTTGTTATTTTTGATTGATATATTGAAAAAACTTTACATATTTCATTTTAACAACTTTTTCTTATTCCTGGACAATGTTATGTACATGTTTACTTTATTTTTAAAGTTGTGTCTTTGCATTTTAATGTCAGAATCAGTTGAATGACGCAGTTAAACTGCCATTTAAATTTTTTTTTTTTGCTCTTTCAATTTGTTTGGAAGTAAAGATTGCATTCCAAGAAATGGCTATCAATCAATATAATATATTGAAAATGAGTGATAAATTATTTTGTTATTTGCCTCAGATATGTGTAAATTCTTGGGGAGTTGAACCTAGTAAAATTTTTCTCTATCCTAATTTTTTTATGTGCATGTCATAAATGTTTTGCTATTAATAATAATAAAGTTATGTACTGTAATACTATATTTTATAAAAGTAAAGATAAATAAAGAATTCCTCTAAATTTTAAAATTTTTAGTATAATTTAAACATAATTTGATATTAAATTACTTAATTTAATTTTTAAATAATATGGATTTAAAAACAACTCATAAAAAAAAATTAATGGAAATTGAGTCATATTATTAATAAATAGACTTAAATGTATTGAACCAAATATTGAGATTTATGTTAGTTACAAAATTTTATCCAAACTAAAAATCTAACATTAAGAAAATGTATTCAACTAAATGCTGTTATACAACTATAAAGATTTAATGTTTTATTTATGTTATCTAATGTTTTAACCTGACAAGAAGAATCAAGACAAACAATTACTTTTCCATGATTCACTTTTAAATACTTTTTAAAATTTGCATTCCATCAGATAAATTATCTTCATAAATAAAGTGTTGCTTAATATTTTTTTGACCAAAGTATATTCTTTGCCATTAAAACAGCATTTATAAAAGTGCTATATAACATAAGTTATGTAGGTCAATGAAAAAGATTAGGGAAATTAGTGTTATTAAGATTTTAAAAGAACACAGTATCTTTCAATTTTTAAAATTGAAGAGTTCTTGCCAGTAATATGAACGAAAAAGATTTTTTGTAAAAAAAAAAAAAAATGCACTGTTGTTAAATGTTTATTGATAGATTACAAACTATGTTTATTTCTGGTATAGAAGTAAAGCAAAAATTGCTAGAAAGACACCTATTAACCTATTCAAAACTATGATAAAAACTTTGTATATAGGAAAATTTTTGTAAAAGATATTTCATTTTAGTTCTTAGCTATTATTTAAAATTCTTTCTAGAACAAAATATACAAGGGTCAGTCAAATATTTTTATTTTTAACTCTGTATTTGAAGAGCTATGTTATTTTTCTACATAGACCCTTAGCTTTTCATTACAATTATGCAGTGATCAATAAATTAGTGTATTCCATTTGAAAAAGACGGTTACATTAATTTTGTGCCTTTAGAAATCTTTTGAATCTATCAATGAGACTATTTTGTTAACCATATATAGAATCCTGACTGATTTTTAAATAATGGTGATTTCATCATTTTGTCAGAATTCTGTGACTTGCTGGTATTTCCATTCATTTGTAGAGGTTAATGGGCATCATGTTTCAAGCTTGTATAGCCATTTTGAAATTATTTGATTCACACATACACACTTTTATGATGCAGATCGCAGTTCTTATATATAACCATCAATTTCAGTCCTCTGATACATCAGACCAAAGGAAGCATCAACTGCTCTCTGTTCATTCTTATTATACACTGCCAGAAGAGTTGTAATATTTTATAACATCTAAAAAAAATGGAGCAATTAAAATCAAACCGTAAGAACATAAGCATATTATAGTATTGTCCAGAAAGCTATACTGCCAATTAAAAAAAAGGAAGTTATGATGAAAGTATGGATATTTTATATTTTTCTGTATATTCATTTTTTATTTTTGAATATATGTTAGTAGTTTGTATTTTCTGGTCTGTTTTTTTTTTTTTTTTTTTTTATGCATGTAATTGACCTGGTATGATTTGACAACAAAAAGAGTCATTAAATTGCCTTCAACAATTCAGCTAATATGTAAGTATTAAAAAAGCATGCCACTATTCTTCCTGTGCAATTAAAAAGGAAAATGTTACAATAGTTCACTATGTTAAAAATTGCAATTGAGAATACTTTAATTTTAGATTTAAAGTTAAAAAATCAAATTAATTTATTAGGCAGAAATATAATTTTAAAATACATTTCAATTTTTTTTTTATATTTTAAGTTATAACAATTAACTAATTAAAATATTATTTATGTCAGCTCTTGTGTATAAGTTTTCCAAATGACATTAATATATATCATTTAACCTATAAAAATTGTGTATAATTTATTGACGTACTTTGTTTGTATTAAATGTTGATGATTCCTGTAAATTTTATATATTTTTCAGCCAATGTCTTCTACAAAAGGTAAGATTGGAAGGAAAAAGAAAGTTTTCTAAGATATTAGTAAAAAAAAAAAAAATGTCATTCAAAATATAATAAGATTTTTGCTTGTTTCTTTATATGGATTTAAATTCACAATGAAATTTAATTTTTGAATTTGACTTGTATATATTTATCTATTTGCTGAAAAATAAAAATTGTGAAATTGTTTAACGAATTTTTATATAAATTTCATTATTTTAAGACATGAATTAATTTTGATCTTCAAAGATTTTGGCTTATTTCAAGTTTATATGTATGAAATCACCAAATCTAAATTTATTTTTGATGTTGGTTAATCCAAGCAAAAAAAAAAAAAAAGTTTTGAAACCTAGGGTCTTGGATTTTATGGAAACTTGGTATACTGATTCTTTGTATGGTAACTAACCACATGAGATATTTTCTCTTTAGACAATTTAGTTTCAATTTTACAGTCTATCAAACTTTAAAAAATTTGCTGCTGTTATTTTTTGCTGTTCAATAAGCCCATTTGTACACTATACTTCCTCACTAAAAAAAAATTCCATCTCCTTCACATATCATTCAATCTCTGGTTTTATTGACAAGTATGGGGAAAATCTATGTCTTTGCTTTTTTTTCTATTAAAAAATTAGTATAATAAAAACATATTTGTTTGGTAAAAATATTAAAATTAACAGAAACAGAGTTATATCAAGAGGGAAAAGTATATCCTCATCATCCATTCCTTTTAAATAAACCTAAAGATGTCTTTTATGTCAAATGGTCTATGGAGTTAAATGCTTAACTATTCCACATCAAATTCTGATTTTTGTAGATAGTAGCAAAAACGGCCAGTGGGTTTTCAGTAGGGAATCTTTTTTCCAGTCAGCACATATTAAAGAAATCGGGATTGTTTTCATATTGTGCAACACTCGCCAGCAAATTAGCATATTTCAGTAATGTGCGAAAATTTTTATTTCAGAAACTTACCAATTAATTCTTGGATTTTGTAAATTGTATTTACATCATGTTTAAGGCCATCAGATATGACACAGTGGACAAATTTATCTTTTCTCTCTCAACATTCTTATAAGGTTTAATCACAAGGTGGGCAGTACATCACTTGGAGTTTAATGATACCCTTGAGCCACATCTTGTATTTTAAATAAATAATTTCACTGAAGTAAGTCAAAATAAAGGCTTTAGTTGATAGTAAATTTTCTTTTTACATTTTGTAACACTGATTATTATGATTTATACAACAAGAATGACTTTTTAGATTTAATTACTAAATCATTGATAAATTTATCTAGTTTTGTTGAACTTTTCATCAGCTGTGCCCTATCTGTTGATTCACTGATAATTTGATTAAGTCATTTTCATCATACTTTTTTTTTTTTTTTTCATTTTCATCATACATTTATTCTGAGGAAACATTGACACATAGAATGGGTGCTACTGGCTCCAGTAAAGTATAAAACTTTGAGAAACCCAACTTCACAGGAGGATACTCCTTCTTGAAACTTGAATACAATTCACTTAAATTACTGAAAATTAATTGCTTTCTTGTGTGTGTATTTCTTATGCTTGCATCTTTCATGCAAAACATAATTCTATACCAGTGGTGGTGAACTTATTGTCTGTAGGTCAGACACTGACACACAAAGGCTTTTTAAATTATCCATACATTGATTTTTATAAACTTATTCTTTATATCATAAAAGAGATAAGACCATTGAAAAAATAAAGCATAAATATCTAATGTTGAATTTATAACCAAAAATTATTTTCAAGTGGATATTGCTAAAAGACTTTTATCGTATCACTGTGTGTGTCACTTAGACAAGTTGTTCATCCATCCTAATCACTTTTACCTATTTATTGCATGTGCTCTTGGACTTGCATAGCGACTAAGCATTTGTGGTTAAGAATAATCTTTATATGCATTCTCTCAACTTTTTTTCGCTTTTATGTTAAGAAAAAGATTCTCACTGGAGAAAATAAATCGCCTCCAAGGTACTGATGCAATGCTTTTCAATGCTACTACTGTTGTGAACATTTGAAATCTATCATGTTAGGAATATTTACTCCAAAAATGATTATTAATGATCTGCTTGAATGAAATTCTATATAGTTTTTATGTTCATAAAATAATTATTATATGTATATTTTTTGAAACCTATTTAGGTGATAGAAAATTTATTTTCATTCCACAGAAAAAGATTTTCATTCAAAAGAGGATTGCTGCACATAAAATAATTTGAATTTAATAAAATTGTTATAACCTCCATTAAACAATAATATATTCAGAAGAGAATCTTAACTTACTTTTTAAGGTGTGTAAAAAATAAAATCTTCTAAATAAGTATACACTAGACATTATAACTGTTCAACACATGGTAATTATGTGTTTAAATTAAAAATTATTTTCAATTACTTCGCAATCAAATTTTTCAGTACCAATGTAATAACTATAATATATATTTTAAACAAAAATCCTAGAAAACCTAACTTGCTTTGCTTGAGTTTGAGTAAATTGATAAAAACTTTTAATTAGCTTTAGATTTAGCTTTTAATTCACAAAAATTCATAATAAATTCTAGTTTGACCAAAAATTGTAAAAATAATAATAATTAGATTTTTGAAGGCTTTGATTTTTCAAATGAGAAAAGTAAAACTTAAAAAAAAAAAAAAAACTTTTTAATAAGATAATTCAAGTATTATTTTATCATTGATACTGTGAAGTATTCCTAAATAAAAACTTCGTCATTTTTTTCTGTTTCATAATAAAATTTTTTATGTTTTTATTGTTGTCTTTCTTTTTTAAAATGTCTACTATTTTAACACATTTTATTTAACAAATGCATAAATACTGTAACGTTTTAAAAAATGTACAATTATAAAATCTTTTGTATGTTTATAAAAATTGCACGATTTTTTTTTTATCACAACCTAATTCAAAATTTGTACATTAGTTATTTAATTAAAATTTTTTACATTAGTTTACATACAAAAAATAATAAGTATTGAATATGAAATGTATAATTTTGAAGCATTGTCATTTTTAAAAATGTTTTGTTAATTTGTTTGAGGGAAGTGATATTTCTATTGAAAATTGAATTGAATTTCGTCTTTTGTTAGGTTTGGACATACTTTAGAGAAAGAATTAAAATTACTTAAGAGTTTGGAGATTCATCACGATGAATCTTAGTTCTTTAATCATATTTGGGTATGGTTTTAGAGAAAGGATACAATTATCTCAAAGAGTTCAGAGATTCATGCACGAAGAAACATTGAGGAATGAACAGAAGTCAGGTCTCAAGTATTTGTCTTCAGGTCTGATGTGTGTCTAATCCTCAGTGCTGCAGTATGAGACAGACATCCTATGAATAATCTACTCATGGATGGAGGTAAAGGGGCAGCTTTTGTTGTGACGGAGCACCCGTAGGTAGAAGTCTGACTTTGCTCCCCGTGTCGTTGAAGAAGGTGGGCAGTGCCTTCAGGGAGGACTTTAAGGGGAATTATCCCTCATTTACGTATCGTAAGGGAGAAAATCCGGAAAACTCCACCACTATGCAAGAGACCAAACATCACAAACGCCGTCGAGTCTTTTCTCGCTTTTTGATAAACCGCGCATTACAGCATGTTATATTTAAATAAACCAAATAACACCATGTTATATGTGACCAATTTATATTATTTATGGAATTTGTATTAAGGGGAGAGAAAATAATGCTCGTTTAACATTTTTCGTTTTTCTACTATGCTTTGAAAAATGTGTTGTCCTACAAGAAATTTTTATTTATTTATTACAAACACTTTGGCGGTTATAAAATGATATCGTCGTATTTTACTTGTATTATTTTTAAACTAAACAAAACAGAAATGCCTAACATTTATTTGACACGTATGATATATCTTCAAGGCAAAATTGATTATCTCTGTAATAAATTGTTTTTAAATGATAACATAAGAGATATGGAACAACATATATGATTAATACAAAATTTGTTTTTGTAGTTGTCTCTTCAGTTTTCCACCAATGTAATAATGGGAATAAATAACAAAAAGTCGTGCAAAACTCATGCATAGTGCATACATAGTAAATAAATTCTGAATTCATATCAAAATCTATTTACAGTATTGTAAAAAATGATAATAATAACGATGACTTACTATGTAAACAGAAGATTGATATTCAATATTATTATAAGCCCTAAGATTTATTTATTAACAAGGGTGTTTTGAGTCCTTTGTTTAAAAAGATTTTTGATAATTTACGAGAGGGGGAACTTTATTCTTTTCTGAAAATTTAGAAAGAAGACTTCAAGAATGAGTCAATTTTAGTGCAGCTGTATAAAGGCCTAATTTATATCGGTAAAAATCGAGTAAACAAGCAATTGTAACAATGGAAATAATATAAACACAATAATACATATTTGAATTTGTGATAAAATTTGCCAGCCGTTTGAACAAGTATTTTTAAATCCCTTAAGAAATTGTTTTATTTAAATTGAATCATTTTATGTTCTGTGACTCACAAAATCTAAGAATTTTTAATGTTTATAAAAAAAAAAAAAAAAAAAATTTAATTTAGAATTCCAAACGATTTTCTTTTTTTTTTTGAAAAATCTCTCTTTCACTTTGATATAAAATTGCCCTTGTTTTCACGATACGATGCTCTGTGACTTATATTTAAGAATTTTAAATATTAATAAAAAAAAAAAAAAAAAAATTGTAATCGGTTTGGGCTATGTAAAGGTTATTGATAAAATTTAGAACTTAATGTAAGAACAAAACGCATAGCAACAATCTTAAAAATAAAAAACTCTAAAATTCCAAACGATTTCCTTTTCTTGAAAAATCTCGTTTACGCTTTGACATAAAATTGCCGTTGCTTTTACTAGACGATCTCTTAATGCAATTTTACATTATTTAATTATATAATTATTAGTACGTGCAAGAAGTTTAAATAAATATTGTGTATAAAAAAGCAAGCGAAAGAAATCTTGAAAAAAATTTTTAAAAAGATGAAAATTCCAAATTTTTGTACGGCTCTCTTAAGAATGTGAAGAAAATCGTTTCCCCCTCAAACATCCCCATATCTTACTCTTTGTTATTTTTTGCGTATCTGTAAAGTACAGAAATAATAATATGATTATTTTACAATGCATAAAGGGCAAATATGAAAATTGGCATGTTTCCACTTCACGAATAGTTAGTTTATTTTAACTATTGACACAATATTAATTTCAAATTTATTCCGATATATACTTAATTGTTAATCAGAAATCATATTTGTGCAATTTAAATTTAATATTTTCCAAATTTAGTGAACTATATTGCATAATTCACGTCGTGCAATCGTCTAAACCAGCTTTTTTCAATTTGTGAAGCGATTAAATGATAAAAATTAAATGACTGGATAATTAACAAATAATATGAAAAAAAAATTTCTAATTCTAATTATTCTGAAATACAAAACTAGTAATGATTAGTCTCTAATTGGTAAGGAATTCCTGTCTTAAAACTGAACATGAATTGTCTTTTTTAATTTATTTACAATAACGTATTCATGCCATACTCGTAGATCTAGTGGTGCTAGCTCACATAAGGGCCCAGGTTCGCATACGCTAGCTGCATATGTTGCAGTCATTGCTTTCAGAAGCAAGGGGACTCGGTGGTGTTTATAACAATGTGTCTCACATCGATCTCCTGGTGGAGTTTTCCAGGTTTTCTTCCATGTGGTACCCAACTTCAACGCAGTAACTCCTAGAAATACTATCCTCATTGTCTGTATACATGGAGGGATGTTCGTGGCATGCATAAGTAGAACACGAGGCCCACGCCTATTTAAAAAAAAAATGTAATAATTTTTTTTCAAATGGGGAGAGGTCTGGTAATACCACACTTTTGATAAAGAATTTTAATAATAATGTGTAACTTTTTATAAAGTTTAATTTTCTTAATTATCTCGAGACGATAATCAAGCTTCCAAGTGGGAGTTTTTGGGGTTTCGTTTCACACGACACGCAATTGCACGCAATTACTTCTAAAAAATTCTTGGAAGTCAATGTCTGATATTCGTCATTCGTTGGCGGACTGTTCGTATCATATTAAGCCTTACGAGTACATTAGGCCCAACGGTGTACAAAAATAATTATATGAATAATAATGCATTTATTTTAACTCGAATTCTTTTATTTGGCTATTGTTAAATCACAAGTCAAAATTAAATGTTTCATAATATTCAAGAAAAGCTTCTTAATTAAGCAGAGGAGGAAAAAGAATTCATAAAACAGGCGGACTATTGCCTTAAAGAGGACGAACACTGACATTAACGCTTTTGTTTATTTATTCAGTAAAAAACTAGATGTATGAGTTGAGAGTTACATTTCATTCAAACTGATTAATTCCACCTGTAAAATGACACTGTCCAATATCAAATTTCTTTTTGCAAAAATAGGGATTAGTTCAAGTTAGATCAAGTTTCTTTTTTGTTAAAATAGGGATTAGTTCATTTCAAGTTACTAAATCCTAATATGGAATCAAATTACTCTATCAAATGCCATTTATTTTAGATAATTATTATTTTAAAGTTAAAATAGTATGGTCAGATCTTTTAGGGATCCTGATATTTTTTTTTTTTCAGTCCCCTAATTAGAAATTTTGCACCAAATATGTTTTTCTTTTTAGACTGTACCTTGATTTTAACTCTGTTTGACGACCAAATTGCAAGGGGAGGTGTGTCAAAAATCCGAATCTTTACCATTATTTTATGTATTACAATCATTTCTTATGGATTTAAAAGAATTTGTGAATTAAATTCCATTACTTTTATTGCTCATATATCTATAAAAACAGTTTTTTTGCATATTAAAGCATTTTTTACAACTTTTAGGATTTGGGACTCACATTCACTTAAAAGATGTTAGATTGTACTCTTAATTGGCTTACAAGAAACACATATATCTTATAAAAAAATTACAGTATCAAATTAACAGGTATCAAACTATTATAGAATATCTTAACACAACCGAAAAAGAAAATTGCATATTTTAAGCACAAATATGCTATATTTGTAAAAAATTAAATTTGAAGTAGAACAGGTTCTATAAGATCTTCTTTCATTGTGGATCCAGGACTGCATTTTAGAGTCTCAGTGGTGAGAAAAGTTTCTCGACATTTCAAAATTTCTTATAAAGATTCATCATGGAATCATTCAGTAGCCTTTTGTGGGGAGGAGAGGGGGGGTTCTTCGTTTCAGAACACAAGCGACTCGATTCATCAGAAAATATTACGCACTCCTTTTTATTGCTTCATTGCCTTTCCTAACTTGACTTTCCTTTTTTAATAATTCATTTGTTTGCGTTTTCTGGGAAAGGAATTTTTTTCATGTAGTTAAGAGATTTATATTTTCTTGAATGTTCAAGAAATTCCTGTAGCACTTGCTGCAACACTAAATTTTTGAACATTTTGTTTATCCCATGTAAAACTTTTTTAATTTGTGCAATTAGGACATTACTAAAAAGTGGCTTTTTTTTTTACTGCTGGGGAACTCTTGCTCAATTAAAAGTTTTTTTCACATTGGCGTATCTTTATTGACACTTGATCTAAGTAGCCTTTTTCTATATTTTTCTATTTTTTTTCTTTCGCGTTTTTCAAATTCTCTTCCAATTCTTTTTTAGCGTCAGTTTCAAAATGTCTGTACTTTTTTTGTTCTTTTCTTTTTAGCTTCAGCAATTCGTGATGTTTTCTTGTATTTCTTCACTAGGGCCAGGAACCTGCCTAGAGAGGATATATCTTCTTTTTAACATTGTATTTAATTTTTCATTTTTTTTCTTCATTACATATTTTCTACTTCTTTCTCTCAAATTTTTCCTAATCTTCCTTGATCTTTGTTATTCAATTCATGTACCCATTTAATTTTTCCAGCCTTTATTCTAGCATGACATCTTTTCCTCTTTTTACGTTTCTGTTCTTATTTAATTGCCTAATTACAAGTGGAATTCTACTTCCTTTTTTTGAGTTGATTGATTTATCAATTTTAACCTTCATTTTTGCCATTTTAAAAACTTTAAAAATGCAGTCAAACATTATAATCACAAGTTGCAATACACTAACGTATACGTCAATTCATGAATAGATAATTATAAACATTTTTGTTGTGTTGTCATATTACTTTAAAACCTTAAATTAAAACAATACCCGTTCCTAGAAACAACTAGATACTCCGTTTTACCCCAACACACACATTTAACCATTATGAATTCCTCAATAACTCATACCACATTTTAAACTAACAAGTTCGCATGCCTTCAGAGACTTATATAATTGGAAAGGGAAACACACTCACATGAAATAATTCACAAACAAATTCATAATTTTAAATATAAACAAAAGTGAATTTTTTATTATTTACAAATTTAAGTTTGTAATAAGTCTTGCAACTAACCTTATCTAAGTAACTGTGAAATTGGAAAATGCATTAATATAAATATAACTTATACAAGTTGCCGCAATTCTAAATTAATATTCAATAATAAAATAATATGGTGATAGATCTAACAGTTCATAACTTGCCACGACAGCTGGGGAACAGGAGCTTCCTTTTTTTTTTTTTTTTTTTTTTTTGTCCTTCTTTCCTTCAACTTTAAAGTTCCAGTGTTAATAACGTTCTATACGCACCATTGTTCAAAGTCTTGGCAACAGAGGGCCAACCACTCATGGGGCTCTTGTGTCGGGCAGGAGACCTGGGGAAACTTGTCCATATCATGTAGCAAGGAAGAGCATTTTCCTTTCCTAAAGACGCTGTAGCCAGAGGATTTTCAGCTAACTCGTAAACTGAGAGTCAGGCTCAAATGCATCATGGCAAAGAAGTCTAGAATCACTGTTCAAAGTCCGTGGCAGCAGGGGCCAACCGTTTAATTGGGCCCTTGCGTCGGGCATGAGGTCTCTAGACTTGGTCTTTCACTCGGAGACCACGTTGGGTCATCTTTCCTCTCCTGGGCCCTCCAGCACTTCATTTCGGGGATGGGGCAGCTCCCTCCCTTCGTCATCTCCCTGTTTTCAGTACTTCTACATCTTGCTCTCTCTCTGGGTTCCTCCGTCCCTCTTCCCCTTGCGATGTCCATCACCTCCTTTATAGCTGATTTCCAGAGGGGGAGGGGAGGGGTGACGATTGCCGACACCATATCAGAGTCTATATCCGTTCGGCAGACTCACCCCCGTCCATAAAAATCCCAGCATACTAGTAGACAACAAGAGTCTTAAAGTCTTAGTAAATTATTGCTCTTGGCCATCTGGCATGAAGTTTTTGTAAGACCCCTGCCAATTAAAATATTTTCCAGAGATATCCCTTCACCCCCAGCTGTGATAAATGACCTGCACTCACGGGAAACAGGGCATTCCGTTGCACAAATCGAATACCCATCCGGTTAGGTGCAGAGATCAACAAACATCCCCTTCCAAGGGGGACGTACACAGAATATAGTCAAACATATGCAATTATTATATAGAATTTTACCCTAAAAAAATTTACTAAAAGATAATGCACATATTGACACGACAATTTTGGTACAAATCTGTTTCATTTAAAAATCTCACCTTCATGAATTGACTGAGTCACAGAAATGAGGAACAAGTATTTATATTTAAAAATTATTATTATTATTTTAATTAACATCTGCGCATGTAATTGAGTAATAAATAAGCATTTATTTGATTGCTATTTTTCATTAGCATTCGCGGAGGTGAGGATCTGCAATAACCGTGCTGACTTTTGAGAACAAAACATTGTACCTGAACATAAAACCCAACTTCTCACTTTTGATTTAACTACAATTCTACGCAGATCCTATAATTTAGCATCATAAAACTAAATTTGCTGACTTTCTGTAGAAGGAGCCAGTCACTGCCTTTTTATACGGATTGTATAATGGAAGCTTTTAATGATCTGCTTCCCTATTAACATTTAGC
The DNA here is from genome assembly GCA_021605095.1 of Caerostris extrusa. Classification (NCBI taxonomy): domain Eukaryota; kingdom Metazoa; phylum Arthropoda; class Arachnida; order Araneae; family Araneidae; genus Caerostris; species Caerostris extrusa. The sequence continues at coordinate 44,810 of BPLR01003708.1, forward strand.
ATTAACTCTGAGAATTTTGGAAAAATAAGATTATAAGTTTTTATCAAAGACAGGAGTTGGATTTTTAAACCACCTCTTGTCTCTGACTCTTTTATAATTGTTCGACTACCCACTCCGACTCACTTAAAATGCCCGACTACCATCTCTGACTCTCCACCTCTACCAGATTGACGTTAAATCATAACCATAATCATCTACTGAATTATATCTAGTAAACCCTTTTACCGACCAAAAAAATAAATAAATAAAATGGAATCACCTAAATCGCAAATTTTCGAATAATACCTTTTTGTTAAAGGATATACGCTATTTAATTTTTCGATTATCTTTTACTTTACTACTGTGCCCAAAAAGTAAGACAAATTATTTTTGTTTTCAAAAACTCTTTATTTATTCTTCCAAATTTATTTCATTGCCTTTAAAGTAATCCTCCGGACACAATGCACTTATGCCGACTTTTTCCCAATTCTCAATGTATACTAAAAAGTCATCGGCAGAGATGGCCTTCAAAGCGCGCGCCGATTCACGTTGAATCTCTTCAGTAGACTCAAAACGGTGTCCCGGAGTGGTCTTTTGAGTTTAAAGAATAACCAGAAGTCGCACGATGTGAATATGGTGGTTGTGGAACGATATGGGTTTTTCATTTTTTTGGCGAAAACGTCACGAAAAATCAATGCAGTGGGAGCTGGCGCATTCAGAGTTTTCGGTACCAATCGAGATTTGACGCGTTTGAGGCCCAAAATGGAATTGACCGATCCTTTTGAAATTCCAACATCATCAGCAAGGTCTCTAATTGTAAACTGGTGGTTTGCAAGCATTAAATCTTTAAATTTTCGACGTGAGCTTCGTCGGTTGAACCAGAGGGCTCTTCGTCTTCAACGCGTTCTCTGCCTTCTTTGAACTGTTTATACCACTTGTAAACATTTCTTTCCGATATAGGAATGCTCACCGAATGCCTTCTGCAACATTCTATACGTTTTCGCAAGCAAAATTGAATGCAAGTTTTTGCTCAATTAATTCAGGCATTTCAAAAATCTTCGGAATCAGTTTTAGCGTCTCACAAAGCCAAGTGTAACTCAAACACTGATGAATATTTTTAAAATTTTTTTACTTTTTACAATACAATTTTTTTTTTATACTTTCATTGTTGTTTTTCTCGTAGCCTGTCTACTATTTTAGAACATTTTATTTAGCAAATAATGTTTAAAAAATTGCAATTAAAAAAATCATTTGTAGGTTTTTAAAAAATGCGAAATACTCGTAATGTTTAAAAATATATAAAAATTTTTTTTTATCACAACCCAAGTTAAAATCTGTACATTAGTTTACAAAATAATAATGATTATGAAATAATTTATAATTACATAACTTATGTATAAGCATGAATGTTTTATTTCAAAAATCAAGGTAGCTAATTTTGGAGCTTTATCATTTAAAAAAAGGTTTTACTAGTTTGTTTGTATTTAATTTAATTAAAGTGAGTGATATTTAAATTAAAAATTTAAATAACAGGTGATTTTGGGTAATAACAGGTGGGCTGAAAGGTTCATAGGCTGACATATAGATGGCGCTACTTGTATTAAATCCATATGATTTTTAGTTAGCCCTAACCTTCAAAAGACACGTGTATAACTTTGACAGCTGTTGCACTATTAGTATGTGAGTTATAGCATGTTTATTGAAGCTATAGCATTTTTAGTGTTCATCACATGCAGTCCACTCGACTGACTGTCGATTGGACTCCGGTGTGAATGATGGAGCCATGTTTCATCCATTGTCACATATCAACGCAAAAATTCGGGTTTATTACGATTGAATAGCTCCAAACACTGATTAGAATCATCCATTCGTCGTTGTTTTTGGTCGATTGTGAGCTCGCGCGGCACCCACTTTGAACAGAGCTTTCGCATATCCAAATATTCTTCACGATATGTCCAATACGTTCCTTTGATATCTTTAGGGTCTCAGCTATCTCAATCAACTTCACTTTACGATTATTAGAAATTGTTTTGTGGACTTTTTGATGTTTTCGTCGGTAACAGCCTCTTTGGGGCGTGCATCGTCCTCGGTGCTCGTTTCCCCCTTCGTTTAAATTTAGCAAACCACTTCTCTATGGTTTATTTTCCTGGTGCATAGTCCGAATAATGTTTATCAAGCCAAGCCGTGGCTTCAATAGTATTTTTTTTTCACCAAAAGCAATACTTTATTAACACACGAAATTCTTTTTATCCATTTTTTCAAACTCACAAAAATTGCTTCACTAAAAATACTATAACTCACATACTAATAGTGCAATAGCTGTCAAATTTATACACGTGTTTTTTGAAGGTTAGGGTTAACTAAAAATCTTATGGATTTAATACTAGTAGCCCCATCTATGTGTCAGCCTACGAACTGGTCAGCTCACCTGTTATTTGTGTTAGTGTAAATCAAGATGAAGAAATGCAAGTTATACACTTAAATTGGGAATTTTTCTTACAAAACAAATATTCTGCTTTCATTTAAGTGTATAAATATTTTATTTCATCTTAATCATAAGATTCATAAATACCTTTATTATTATTTTAATAGCCTTTTTTTTTCCGCCAAAGTGTGTTAAGTAATGGGTTGCGATTGTAAGTGTAGTGAATTGCAAACGGTACAAAGGAACCCGGGTTATCACAGTTGGCAACCTATCGTCCATTTGGAGCCCCAAAAAAATCGCCAAATTCCAACGGCCCCCATTTTTGCGATTTGGTCGTACTTTCTTTTAATAAGCTTCTGTAGATTAATTTGGATAATGTTTGGATTTATTAAATATCAAGGTGCGTTTAATTAATTGCTTCAAGGTAGTTATTTTTTTAGTTTCTGCAGAAAATGTCGCCACCACAGAAGACACTACCAACTCTTTGATAATAAAAAAAACTTCATAAGAAAATATCTGCAAAAGGGGAATTTCTGCATAATTATTAAAATATCTGCAGGAGAATATCTGCAGAATCTTTCTTAATCTAAGACAGCAGCCGCCGTGACTTGTGGAAACAAAAATAGTTGACGATGTTGATACAATTAGTATTTATGCCCTGTAAACATTTCACTAAGCAATTGCTGTGAACCATTTATATCATTAGAATCGAACGTTTTAGATTGATTAAAAGATAACTAAATGGTTTTAGTGACATCCTCGTAAATTTCTCGAAAAATGTAGCTTGAGTTAAATAAAGTTGTGTTGTTTCTTATCCCACTTGGTAGACATCTAGACCAAGCCCACGAACCCGTATGGACTCATGGTTGAAGGGAAAATGGGGTAGCTTCTGTTGTGTTGGAGTACCCGTAGGTAGAAGTCTGGTTTGACTCCATGCTTTACAATTATATGAGTCTAGGACCTACGGCGACAGGTAATGTGCATTCAGTGATATGTCTCGCATTTCTTGTCATTTTTAAAAAATATTTTAAATAATAGAAATAATACTCGAATCTCTCGATTGTGGCCTCCTTTCGTAAATATTTTTTTTTAATTTGGTATCACTCGAAAGTTCTGATGTAAAGCCATCCAACACAATCAAAGCATTAGATGAATATTAATGTTGGGGTGGAAATCTTATGTGAAATTTTACATTTAATTCTCCGTAAACTCCATAACACCGAATTATTTTTGTAGGAAAAGGTATATTCTTTTTAACAAGTTGTGTCTTTTCACATCTACAGCTCATTACTAAATAATCGGTCATGATGTCAGTACCACCAACAGGATGTAGTTGATCAGTCAGGAGTATTTTGCACTGAAAATGCCGATATGCCGACAGCTGGGTGTGACTGCAGTGGCATTGCAGTCACTGCAGCTGGAACAAAAAGTTCGCCTTTGAAGTAACAGGTGGAGTTGGCAATCTTTGGGAGTAAACCCTTGTGGTGTCGTTGTGGTTGATGAATGATGCAAGACATTGACTGAAGAGACCTTCTGGCTGATTCCAGCTGCTATATTGGCATAAGAAATTTGTTGAGAGACAGGTCTGCTAACGGGAGGTGCAGCCTTAACAGCGTTCTTCTTCTGTATTTACTGTTTCTTTCCATTGCCAGGGAATCGGGGCAATTCCTCCAATTTGCAGCATGGGGTCCTCCACACAATTGGCGCAGATTGCTGCTTCTTCAAAGGGACGGTCGCAGTCCTTTGCATTGTGAGGACCCGCACACTTGACGCATTTCTTTGGAGGTTTGAAAACTTCCGAAGAACGAAAGAATCCTGGCAATTCCAGCACTAACTTGGGCCAGGACATCCTCTGTAGGCCTCAATGGTTACCTGCGTACACATGATATCTGTGACGTGATAGATACTATCACAGTTTCGGTTCTCTTTAATTGTACGTAGAGGAGAGGTATGGCTCTTTGGTCTTATACTTGTAATCTTATGAACTGACTTACTGGAGTATGTCAGTTCCTCTTCTATGTGCTTAGTTGAGGTGTTAGCAGGGAGCCCTGATGACCACCTTCACCGGTCGGTTAACTCTTCTTCGGTGTTAACTTATATCTTCATAAACTTTCCAGTGTATTTGGCAGTTAAATTGGCCACCTACATTTTGAAAAGACTAATCGTGGTGGACCAGTCACTCGTAGGCTGGAAAAATATGGGAGGTGGACGACTGACCTTTTTCGCAGGCTGCGGGATAGCTAGCTCGGTGATATCCAAATTCCCTACCGGAGCAAAGGGATTCTGTGATTGGATAGGAGGCGCAGCCTGCAACGAGGGAGGAGATGTCGGGGAGGAGAAAAGAAAGAATTCATCGTCCGCCGTTCTTTTTAGTTGTTTTTCAAAGATGGCGGAGTTTTCTTGTTGTTTTTTCAGTAAGTTCCTTTTCACTTTTGTCCTTATTATGAACAGCTCGAGCTGAAGCTACCTTGAGTTCATCAAAATTTGAGATTTTGAGGATTTTGATTCAAATTGGTTGCATTTGTCGTGAACTTGTTTAAGCAGTTCGTCGGCTTCAGCCTTTAATCGAAGGACTTTTCTTCGTCTTTTTTTATGGAACAGGGCAGTTTTCCGATTAAGATATTGAACGCCGTTGAGGCCGATAATATTTCCAAAATGGCGATGTAATTGACGGGAAGAAAATCATCATTAATGTCGGTGGAATCAATGTCCATGGTAGCATTTTGTGCCATTGTTGTCAAATCAAGTTGTGGCCAGCTACAAGTCCGGTATCAGTTCAGGTCCAGTTGCGTTGGAGTTTCTTCACTAGCGGCGAGTCACTCTGTTCAAAAGTAGGAGGGCTCCAGGGCGAAAGAAGGTCCGCGTCCGTAGCCATAGTCGTCAGGGAGGAAGGAAAACCGGTTTTTAAATTCTCGCAACTTGCGAGTTCAAATAGTCAGTAGCTTAAACAAACGATAATCAGAAGCAGGGTAAACTCAAGAGGAAGATTAAAAATAATTAGCATAAAGGAGAAAACAATTCGAAAAGCAGAAGCAAAATCAGACGTGTCTGAACATCATGGCTGCCATACCCTCGACTATCCTGTTGTTCTTTCTTTCGAAGTCTGCCTCTTTTCACTGCACACTTGCTCTTTCTCTGCTTTCTGTCTGAATTTACTGTGAACTTCCCTCTGAGTTTGCTTTCTTCAATCTGCCTCCGTTCTCTGCACACTTCCTCTATTTCTGCCTTTCGCAGTCTTTAGCCTTCCACTGCACGCTTTATATGCGTCTTCCTTCTGCACTCTGTCTCTTTCCACTGCTCACTTTGTATGTGATTATCTTCCGAAATTTGTATCTTTTTCAATGCACACTTCCTGTGTGTCTCTCTATCACCCAGTCTGTCTCTTTTTACTTTCCGAAATCTTTCTCTTTTCACTGCACACTTGCTCCTTCTCTGTATTCTATCTAATTTCACTGAACACTTCCTCCTTCTCTGTATTCTATCTAATTTCACTGAACACTTCCTCCTTCTCTGTGTTCTATCTAATTTCACTGAACACTTCCTCTTTTCTTTCTTCAGAACTCTTCTCGTTTCATTAATAACAACTCCTATGTTCCATTTTTAAGACTCTTTTCATTACTCTTCACTGAATGCTTTTACTGTACGCTTCGTATGCGTCTTCCTTCCGCGCATTGTCTCTTTCCACTGCTCATTTACTGTGGTTCTTCCTTTCGAAGTCTGCCTCTTTTCACTGCGCACTTGCTTTTCTCTGCTTTTCTGTCTCAATTTACTTCAAACTTCCTCTGAGTTTGCATTCTTCAATCTGTCTCCGTTCACTGCACAGTTCCTCTACTTCTGCCTTTCGCAGTCTTTATCCTTTCACTGCACGCTTCCTATGTGTCTTCCTTCTGCACTATGTCTCTCCACCACTCATTTCCTATGTGATTACCTTCGGAAATCGGTCTCTTTACGCTACACACTTCCGGTGTGTCTGTCATTCTCCTGTACCTTCTGAAAATCTCTTTTCACTGCACACTTGATCTTTTTTCAGTCTATTGACTCTTTCACTGCACATTTGCTATTTTTCAGTCTTCAGAACTCTTTTTTCTTTTTATTGCACACTTCCTATGTTTTTTTTTTTTTTTTTACCACTTTCTTTTCTTTATTCCTTCCTTTCCCCTCCCTACTTTTTCGCTGGACTCTTTCTGCGTAACAGGCTTTGCCGCTCTTTTATTATTTCAATGTACACTTCCTCTGTGTCTTAATTCAGCAGTCTGTCTCATTTCAATGCCGACATTCCCTCTGTCTGCTTTCTGCACTGCTTCTCTCTTAACTATCCATTTAATTTTTTTATATATCTTCCATAATCTGGCCCTTTTACTGCATACTTCCTCTGCGTCTGCCTTTCGCAGTCTTTATCCTTTCACTGCAAGCTTCCTATGTATCTTCCTTCTACAATCTGGCTCTTCCCCCTGCTCACTTCCTGCGTGATTACCTTTCAATCTCTTTTCGCTGCACCCTTGCTCTTTCTCTGGCGTCTGTCTACTTCTTTCGGAGTCTGCCATCTGGCTCCGTTTACTGCACACTTCCTTTGCGTCTGCATTATGCAGTCTGTCTCCTTTCTCTGAACATTTCCTGCGTGTCAGACTTCTGCAGTCTGTCTCCATTCATTACACCTTTCTCTTTCTCTGCCTTCTGCATTCTTTCTCTTTTCACTGTATACTTCGACTGCATCTGTCTTCCGCAATCTCATGCCCTTTACAGCACAATTTTTCAGCACAACTTCCGCTGTGTCTTCCTTCTGTCACCTTTCACTACAAAGTTCCCCTGAATCCGTCTATCCGTCTTTCGCAGTCTTTATCCTTTCATTGTACGATAACTATGCATCTTAAAGTTCAGAATGAAGACGCATGCAGTGAAAGGATAAAGATTGCGTGGGGTTACGAAGTGTGCAGTTAAAGAGTCTTCTAGAACAGGGGTCTCCAAACTTTTTCCAGCCTTGGGGCCATACTGTTAACTCCAGTAAGTAGCAAGGGCCAAAACAACAGTTTTAATTTTTCTGCCAGTATCTATAATTTCTAGACTAGTTGCCGAGTACGCGCTCTGACTGACCATACGCTTGCTAAATTCGCTGGTTCAATTACTACAATTACTATTGTGTGTATCGATACGACCGTGACACTTGACGACATCTAATGGTCAAAAAGCGGAAATAGATAATATCTTTTATCGCTAACAAATGGCGCTAGCAGTAGTTTCGAAAGCGCAGTAACAATTAAACATTCGTGAATAACCTCATTTGTTCGAGAAGGTTCTGGTGTATTCCACTCAATTCGAGATCGCAGTAATTGAAGTGTAAAAGGTAGCGGCGCGACCGCGACTCAGTCTACCTAGGGAAGGCGAAGGAAGCGAAACTGTGTCTATTATTGAAGTAAAGTAGTGCGTAACCCCGTTTAAAAGACTGATCCGCCCAACGCCCATACGTAACTGTATTTTGATTTAACTTGTAATTTTTTGTGTGATTTACTAGTATGGAAAATAAGCGAAAAAAAGACAGTGAATGCAGAACAAAGATCAATGGAACCTTCAATACTTCGTGATTGAGTCTAGTAATAAGGTGCTATGTTTGATTTGCAATGAAACCATAGCCGTTCTTCATTAAACGTCATTATAAAACGAAAGATTTTCAAAATTACTCAAAATATACAGGAAGTTTGCAAATAGAAAATGTGAAGCTTTGAAGCACGGATTGAAATTGCCGCAATCTTTGCTTACGAAAGTCAATACTGAACAAGAAGTTGCAACTCGTGACAGCTTTCGTGCAGCTCTTGAAATCTTAAAAAGTGTAAAACCATTCATCAATGGAGAAATGATCAAAGAAGTGTAATTGCAGTAGCCGAAGAAATGTGCACCGAAAAGGTAAATTTATTTAAAAACTGTAGTTTGTCAGCAAACATGGCTCGAGGGTACAAGACATCGCAGAAAATATATCATTTCACCTGTCTGACGTGAGAAACATCTTGAGCGCTTTTTTTCTCTGGCCTTGGATGAATCAACGGATGTGTCAGATACGGCTCAAGTGTTGATTTTTATTCAAGGAGTAAATAAAAGCCTTTATGAAGTGTATGAAGAACTTCTTGATATTGATAGTATTCACGGCACAACTACTGGGGAAGATATTTTTAAGGGAGTTGACAATACCATTAATAAAAAGAACCTAAGATAGAAAAACTTGAAATCTATTACAACGATGGAGGCAAAAAAAAATGTGGTAAAAATAAAAGAATGGTTGCACTTGTGTAGAAAATGATGGTGGTTCAAAACCATTAGTCTTACATTGTATCATTCATCAACAGTCCGTGCGGAAAATGTTTGGATATGTCTGAAATTCTAAAACCAGTCATATCACTTGTTAATTTCATCAGATCCACTATGCTGAATCACCGACAATTCCGAAAGTTTATTGAAGATATGGGAGAAAATGATTTACCACATCATACTGCCGCACTCTAGCTTAGTTGTGGAAAAGTCCTGCAGTGCTTTTTGAACTTCGAGCACAGATCAAAATTTTTGGAATGAAAAGCATCGCCCTCTTACTGAATTAGAAAATAGCGAATGGCTGTAGAAGTTAGCATTCTATGTAGATTAGATAAAACATATGAACGAACTAAATTTGAGATTACAAGGAGAAAACCAGCTTCCTCCCTGATCTATACACTTATATCAAATCGTTCCGGCAGAAAATAATATTGTTTCAATCACAAGTACGTAAAATATGTTTCACACATTTTAAAACATGTGAAATATTCAGCCGCACTACTGAGACTGAGTTTCCCGTAGATTTTACAGTCGAAGTTTTGAGTGCTTTGAAGATAAATTTTGATACTCATTTCTCAGACTTTGATGTCATTGCAAATGAAATTAAGATTTTTCAAAATCCTTTTGATACTGACATTGAAACCCTAGTCCCCAGAATTTTAAATGAAAATTATTGATTTACAGTTTTTAGTATCACTTAGTTTTATAAGAGTCTTCCATCCACTGATACAAATTGATAATTTACAGAAATTTGCTCTTGAGCTATTTTCTGTTTTTGGTACTACTTATTTGTGTGAGAAAACATTCTCCAAAATGAAGTACACAAAGAATGTTTACTGATCTAAGTTAACCGATGAACATCTTAAATCTCTTATTAATTGGTACAAGTAAAATTTATCCACAACTACAAACTATTGTCAGTGAAAAATCACAATTACATAAATCTCATTAGTATTTTTACCCACCGTTACCCACCCGTATTAGTACCCACCGTTTCATTCGCGTTAATTTTGCTTTTCCGTTCCTGAGGTATTTTCAGGATAAAAACATCGTTTTACATCGATATCCAAACATCCAAACATCGATATACATGCATATGCGATACTCCTTACCCCAACATAACTACCGAGGGATATTCACTAGTTTATAATGTTAGTGGGATTCATTTCAATTATTTGTTAGTTGTTATGCTTGTTAAATTTTCTGCGTATTATGCTTGTTATTAAGCTTTACCTAGCAAGTAAATAAAACCGTGTTCTGTTTTTTTATTCAACTTATTATAGCAACAATAAGTTATTCGGCTGTCGCGAGCCGGATTGATGTCACTAGCCGGCTGTAGTTTGAAGACCCCTGTTATAGAAGGTGCAGTAATAAGACAGACACACTGAAAGTGTGTTAGAAGAGACAGATTTTTTAAGGTAATCATATAGGAAGGTAGTAGTGGGTAGAGACAACTTCCTATGTGATTACCTTCCAAAATCTGCCTCTTTTCAGCTGAAAATTCCTTTTGTGTCTGCCTTCTACAATTTGTTTCCATCCAAAATTAACAAATTTTTCTGTATCTGGCTTCTGCGCTCATTCTCTTTTTTCACTGAACACTATTTCTGTGTCTGTCTTCCGGCAATCTGTTTCCATTTACAGCACAAATTTTATGCTTCTACCTTCTGCGGTTTTTCTCCTTTCACTCCCCCACTTACATTGTGATTACCTTTTACGCATTCAGTCTCTTTTTTTGCTACACACTTCCTTTGTGTCTTATTTCTGTCTCCTTTCCCTGTACTCTTCCTCTGCGTCCGAATTTCGCATGCTTTATCCTTTCATTGACCGCTCCTATTCACTTGCCTTTTGCAGTTTGTCTCTTTCCATTGCTTATTTCCTATGTGATTACCTTCGAAAACTCTCTCTATTCACCACACACTCCTGTGAGTCTGTCTTTCCACTGCACCTTCTGCAAGTCTCATTTCACTGCACACTTGTTCTTTTTCTCTGTCTCATTTCATTGCACACTTCCTCTTCGTCTTACTTCAGCACACTTTCTCAGCACACTTTCTTTCACTACATACTTCATCTGTTCCACTCTTCACGAATCTCTTTTCAATACACCTTCCCTTCTGGCCTTCCTTCCTCCTTCTCTACCCTTCCTCCCTTTTCGAAAAGACTGCGATAGAGAAAGACTCGATAAAGACTGCGTAACAGAATTTCGCAGTCTTTATCATTTCACTGCTCACTTAATATGTGATTACTTTTCGAAGACTGTCTATTCTCATCCACTTTGGTTTACACCAAAGTAGACGAGAATGGTATTATGAATTTGATAGCATTCCAGAAAATATAAATTTCACTAAACTTGAATGGTGTAAGTGTGTATTGTTATTATTGTATGTAGATGATATTATCATCTTCAGCAAAACCCAAATTGATATTGTGGATTCCTTACTGCAAAATAAATTTGATATTAAAACTTTGGGTAAAATTCAGAAATTGTTAGGTATCAAATTTTGTAATAATAATGGTCAATATTTCATACATCAAAAACAATATATAGATAAAAATTTGTAGGATATTTTCAAAATTTAAATATCCCCGTGCAACACTACCGATTGCCAAGGGAGTTGTTTTATCGAAATTAAACTGCCCTTCGAATGTCGTCGATTTAATGGAGATGAATAAATTTTCCTATAGAAATCTTTTTGGGATGCACATCTTTTATTTCTGCTAGAACAAGACCCGATTTAAGTTATGTTGTCAATGTGTTATCTAAATTTCAAGAATCACCAGGAATAAAGCATTGGATCATTCTATTAAAATTATTGGTCTTTGTTAATGATACTAAAAGTTTAATGTTAAATTTATCTCGAGTTGAAAATTTAGAGTTAACATGTTATTTAGATTCAGATTTTGCCTCTAATAGGAATGATAGAGTCTCGATAGGAGGAATGATTCTAGTGATAGATAAAGTTCCAATTTCTTGGTGTACTTTTAAACATAAATGTGTGAGCTTGTCTGCTATGGAAGTGGAATATATATCATTATCTGAAACTGCAAAGGAGACGATTTGGATTTAAAATATAATAAATTAATGTAGATGTTAGATATTAAATTTTCAAGCCAACCGGTAATATATTGCGACAATCAAGCTGCAATAAACATTTCACACTCATAAGTAGAAAATCATAGAACTAAACATATAGATATTCGTTTTCATTTCTTAAGAAATTTAGTCGAAAAGAAATATCTTGAAAATTAAATTTTGTAATAGTAAAACTAATATGGCTGATATATTTACTAAGTGGGTTATTTACACGTGGGGGCTTTGTATGACATTTTAAAACTAACTCTGCATTTCGGAATGAAACTAGTGAAAAATCATAACGATTGATATCGAGCACCCCACGCTTACCTCCTATTCTCCCTTTTTCCCACCTCTCCTTTCGTTTTTCCCGACGAAGCTCACGTCCCGAACATTAAAGATTTAGTGCTTGCAAACCGTCGATTTACAATTAGAGACCTTGATGATGTTGTTGGAATTTCAAAAGGATCGGTCAATTCCATTTTTGACCCCAAACGCGTCAAATCTCGATAGGTACCGAAAACACTGAACGCGCCAGCTCACACTGCATTGATACTTCCTGACTTTCTCGCCAAAAATGAAACCCTTATCGTTCCACAACCACCGTTTTTTCACCGTTCGACTTCTGGCTATTCCCTAAACTCAAAAGACCACTCCGGGGACACCGTTTTGAGTCGATTGAAGAGATTTAACGTGAATCGACGCGCGCCTTGAAGGCCGTCCCTGCCGATGACTTTTTAGCATGCATTCTGGATTGGAAAAAAAGTTGGCATCAGTGCATTGTTTCCGGAGGGGATTACTTTGAAGGCGATGAAATAAATTTCGAAGAATAAATAGAGTTTTTGAAAAAAAAAAAAATATATAATTGGTCTTACTTTTTGGGCATTTTAATATTCTCTCTTATGTTTTCTATCTTAAAGTTACATATTTTGTTTTCTCTAATTATGCAAAAGGAGATAGGGGGATTCCTGTCCCCAGGCACTCCAAAAATACACTACCTTTGCCTTTGTCGGAACAAGAACAAAATATCTTATTTAGAATAGATACAGAATATTCTATCAGAATATAAACGCAATTAGAATTCTTAACAAAAATAAATAAATAAATAACAAAAAAAAAAAAAAAAAAAAAAAATACTGCTTTTACAGCATTTTGTACTTACGTAATTCTTTTTGATGTTACATAAAACCTCTTCTTTAGTTCTCATATTTTTATTACTTTTTTGAAATGTCATGCGCCCTTTTAAATTTAACATTTATTTGATGCTTTATATTGATATTTTTTATTTGATGATATCATCTATCGTAATCCTGTGATTACCTCCTCTGATTAATAGTATCTTGTTACCTTCGTTTTTTTTTTTTTTTTTTTTTTTTTTTATTATGTATGAATATTCAATCTACCTTTTTTTTTTTTCTTCGATTATTCTGCTATAAATGAATTAAAGAAGAATGGGTATATTCATTGTTGTAAATATATTTATATATTGTTATAAAATTAAAGAAATATATTGTTATAAATTTAAATAAATATATTGCTGTAAACATATTTATTGTGAATATCTGCTTCACACCTGTAATACTTCCATTGTTTTAATGCTTCAATAAAAAGTTGTCTTTAATTGGGATTAATTTGATTAGTTAATTATTGGAATTAATTTAATTAATTAATTAATAATTTAGTTTTAATTAGCGCTAGCCACTCGGCCTGATGGCCCAGGCCGAGTGGCTAGCGTTCTGGAGCTCGGTACCACAGATTTCGGGTTCGAGTACCGGCGGTACCCTGGATGTTTGTAGTGGTTCCGATTTCACATTAATCCTTAGGTCCCAGTCTAATAGGATCGTAGAGCGTTGCGGGAGCATTGTTACTCCGCGTCCATAGCTTATCTGCAAGCTATACGCGCCCCCTGAGTGCTAAGTGAGTAACATCGGTTCAGCCCTTATGGCATAAAAGATCACGGCCTAAGTATTTGCCAGCTGCATTAGAAAAAAAAAAAAATTTGGATTCCCGATACTTGTCAACATATTTTTTCGGATTTTTATTAGAAAGTTATTAAAAGCAGGTGAAATTCTGCTCCCCAGTATGAAAAATGTTTATTTGAGAATAAAAATTATCTAAAAAATGATCCATGTATGTAGGTTTATGAAGCAACTAATGAAATTTTGCTTTTATTTATTCATTTGCATTTCTATACGGGTTAAAATCTAGAATATTGTACCCTTGAGGGAAGTCGCCAATCTTGCAACCCACAATATTTCGCTAATGTTATGCCAATTCCTTTAGGGTTACAATACTAGTAATTTGTAATTTCTTCTTTTTCGGAACAATATAATAACTATTTATTTCTACTTTGATAGTTATTTGCAGAATTTTTTAATTACAGCAAATAAAGAACATTTATTAACATTAATCTTACTAATTTATTATCTAGTAGTTGTGTTGTGCTATTCGAGTAGTTTGTTGTTGTTTTAAGGAAGATTGTGGGCAAAATAGTTCTCAATGTTTGTCAACAATATGACGCCATTTTTGCCCTTCATTTTTTAGAGTGTATATTTGCAAAACAGTCTTTTGTACAAAATATTAAACAAGTTAAATATTGAAATAGTATATTTCATTCACTGAAATCGGAGTAATCTAGATAATACCGAAAATTCTCCGCTGCCTTAATTCATTTTCAATAGGAAATATTTTATTCAAGTAAACCTTTACTAAATTGTTATAATACTATATATTTTAGCTATATTTTTGAAGTACGATACGTTATTGACTTTATTTATGAAAATAATAATGTTTAAATGAAATTCCATGATATATTTTCAAACTGAAATTTAGACAACTTTTCAAATTGGATGAGAAGTGCTTGGCATAAATTATTTTTTGTTTTGAAACAAATAATCCATAGTTAAAATTTTCCAATCGAAAATTAAATGTAAAATACATAAAAATGATTTTTCATTTTTCATAATGATGAAACATTTATCTCTTAATGTATAAACCAATAGCAAACAGTTGTTCCATTTAGTGTTTTGGATGTAAAAAACCAAGGAAAACTATCACCAGACCAATTGACTTTAATCGATTAGACACGCTGCTATAAAGAACCCTGAATCCGTTTGTTTTTGAAAAATGATCTCCAACAAACTTCCCCAGCGAATTCAAACTTTAGCTTTGTTTAAGTTACCAGTGAACTATGAATAGGATTGTATATTTTTATTCGTATTCCGATGTTCATTTTGCTAAACCATGAACTTTAATACACTCAACTACACTTCAATTAATATAATTTCCTATCAAGTCTGTTTTCATTATTTACTGTTGATATCCTTTTATTTTTTTGAATACATTGTTTTGTTTAAAATGTTATTATTTACTTTACTATTTTTTTTTCAAATATTTTTAATAGCAATGATAAAAATGTTCATAATATAAAAATTCGATATTATTTTTATTTAAAATACGATATTAAGAAACTAATCAAATTCAAAGTTTCAATTAGATCCACAGTTTTTTGATATTTAAGAAAAATTTCCTACTATAATAAATGTATTTATAAAAATTTAATAAATCTTAAATTTATCTGTACTTTTACATTCCCTCTTATATAGTTTTTATGACTAGTTCATTTATTTTTCGGAGGAAGATCTGATGTATTTATTTTTTTTCAAGTGAAACCGTTTCATATTATAGAATTAACGTATAACTGAGATATAGGTTCACATTGTAACATTTCTGCATTCTGAGTGTAGATCGTTTACGATCTTGACATTTTTTATCACACATTTATCTATAACTGATATCAAAATTATTAAAATTCATATTATTTTACAACACTCCATGTTTAAAACAATATTCTAGTTTAAAATTAGATAGTGTATACAGCAGCTCTACTGGCATTCGAATTAACACACAAGGACATATATAGATTAACCAAAATTGACAATGACTTATAACTTTTTTGTAATTAATAATATTAAATATTATTAATCACAAATTTCTGTTAAGTTAATTATGTAAATCTTTTTTCTTTCTAATGCAGATGACAAACACATAGACAGCTTGGTCTTGATGCCTTAAGGCAAGCGCTGCACATACGTTACTCACTTTGCATTATCCAGGGGGCGCGTGTAACTTGAAGATAAGCCATGGACGCGGAGTAACAATGCCCCCGCAACGCTCTACGATCATATTAGACCGGAACCTACGGTTTAAAGTGGATTCCAAACCACTACAAACATCCATGACACCACCGGGAATCGAACCCGAAACCTGTGGTAACGAGCGCCAGAGCGCCAGCCACTCGGCCATTCAGGCCCTAATTATGAAAATCTAGTATAATTAAAATATTAATTAATTTGTTATTTATTTTATTAATTAGTTATAATAAATTTATTTGAGTGGCAATGCCACTTTGACAGAGCATTTTGTTTATTTACATTCAGTCTAAGGAAAGAAACGCCTATAGTACTTAGTATGGCTAACGATCCACGAACACCTTTAGAATTTTTCTTCAAATTATTAATTAGATGTCCCACAGATAGACTTCAGAGGGTAATAAAACGAATAGAATTTTAATTAATTAGTTTCTTTTCAAAATATTGTTCATAACATTTTTTTTTTCATTTCAGTTAATTCATCATCTTGTCGATCAGTACTGTGATCAAAAAGTTGTATTTTATGAATCTTTTTCTGATATTTGGACTTTGTTTGAATGGTGGGATTTAATAAGAGGGAGCAAATGTTTTTTTGTTCAGTATTACAGTTCAAATGAAGAAGTAAGTATCTTGTTAATTCTTTTATTAATCCATCCATATCCTATTGTATTTTGGTGCATTAAATTACAGTAAAAATTCTCCATACATTTAATTCAGTATAACTTTTATTAGCACAAATATCTACATATCAGTTTTTTAATATGCTGTCAGTGGAGACAAAAATCATAGTTTTTGTAAGGAAATTTAAAATTAAATTTTTAGTTGTGAATCTGATTATTAATGTATCCACATTAATAATCAGATTCACAACTAAAAATTTAATTTTAAATTTAGTGGGAAAAAATTATATAGTGGGAAATAAAAATTGTTGTTTAACAAATGTTATTTTGTTTGACTAAATCATACTAGTTGTAATTATAGCTTAAATTTCATAGTATTTTAGAATTCAAATATATTTCAAAAACTAAAAATGGATCTTTATTTAATAATTTTTTTGGTATCATATTTGAATACTTTTGAATTCACTGAAAGTAGTTCTTATAAACAAAATTTACTATGATAATAAAGCATAATTTGTTAAATTAATTGGTATTTCATGTTCAGCTTTGCAAATAATTTTAAAGCTTGCAGATATTTTAAAAATAAAATTTACAAAAAAATATGTTGTCACTGTTTCAAAAAATTGCTTCTTTCAATTGTTTAATAATATTTATGTGACAAACATTCCTGCAAATGATCTTGTTTTTAAAAAGGAAGTTATAGAAATTGCTTTGAAGCCTGAATTCAAAGACTCACAGCTTCAAACATTTGGACAGACCACTTTAGGAATTAGCACTAATGATCCAGCGTGTTTAGTTGGAGCAAGTCTGCTTGAATCAATTCTGAGACTCATAAAATAGACACTTGAAACAAAATGTTGTTGTTTTTATACAAGGATAGTTTAACATAAATATTTTCAATGTTGACTAGACAAGATTGTTTTAGAATCAATCTTCTTAGTGACTTTGAAAATAAAGGGTAAAAATTGTCACAGTGCAAAACTATAGAAACTGCAATTGACTGCTTTTTTTTTTTTATTCATGAATTAAGATAGAAAGTTAACATTAATAATTGGAAAATCCAGAAAATAGGTGTTTCAAGAATATGATGAGCTCTATACTAAATATGACATACACAAAAAAATCTTACATGACCAGAACATTTTTTTGTCTGAAAGTGTATGTTTACAATAATATAAGATTCTTTTGTTTGTTGATGAATGCACAATCCGTATTGTTCATTTAAAGTTAGAAAATTTATAACCAAAAATATTTCCCTATTATTTGTGCTAACTTGTGAAAATATTTCTTCTAGTATAGAATTTCTAGGCAATAAAAAATTAAATGTACTAAAAGTCTTACATTTGATTTCTTTGAGAGTTGGGAGGCAATGTCGATCTTCTTTTTTAATGGTATTTTCCTGAGGTCAGAAGTGATAGATATATGTGCAAGAATAGAACAATCATTCTGATGAAGAAAAGAGTTCTTCCCATCTTGATTTCAAGGATTATCTAGCATTTGACATAAGTATCAAAATTGCAGAGATTATGACCTTAAATTATTTAATAAACTAATAATTGGATAATAATGATAAAAAAAATTGAATTTCGTCTGCGACAGAAGCTGTTTTAGATTCGAAAATTATGAAAGTGTTCTTTTCAAATTATACTTTACTTCAAATATCTCTTTACTAAAAGTACATGCTACTTTAAAAGTAGCAGCTGATGAAAGTATCAAACCACTTTATCATAATGAATTAATAAAAAGTAATGGAAAATTTCTAAATAAGGATGTAAAGAAATAAAAAATTTTAATTGTTAAAAGCCTATTTGTTATGGACTTATACAAATGAACGTAGATTCATCCATTACATGGGTGTGTTAATTGAACAAGTCAATAGGAGATTATGCTGAATATTTGATAATTTAACTACTAATTAAAAAAAATTTTTAAATAATTAATCAGTGTAGTTTGTTTCATCAACTCAGTTATATAAAAATACTTCAAAAAGATACTTGGTGGAAACAGAACTAAATTATTTAGAATCCCCACATTATTTATTGTATAAGTAATAAAAATGTTTTATTATACTTTGATAGAAATTCTAAAAAACATTTTAACTCTTCCTTGTTATTTTTGAACATCATTGTTGACATCTTTTTTGTAAGACAAAGTTTAAATCAACCCATCACATAGCTACAATGTTTTAAAATTGTCATCCCTTCAGGTATTGGGTTTTTTTTTTCTCCCCATGTGTCTCAAAGTATCTTTTAAGTAATAATATTTAAGATAATTATACTTTTCAAAACTAAGTATATTTTATCTTAAATATTATTACTTACTATTTATTATCTTACTATCTCAAAGTATATTTTTAAGGTGTTGGGTTTATTCTGTCTTAATTCCAGGTGAATCATTTTTCTGAATTTAATGATGCTATAAATAAATAAACAAATAATTTATAAAAAAAAGAAACAATTGAAAACTATAATTACAAAAGGTGTTCAAGGAAAATAAAAAATTAATGCAGAAATAAATTCTCAGCTGTATAGTTACTTTTTCTACAGACAACACATATTGTATGGAGGCATTGATAATTTGGCTGTTTTTGATAAAAAAGAAAGTGTGAATATTCTGACCATGGGATAATTTCCTGGAATATCAGCAAGTTGATGCAAGTACATTAGATCCAGAACAGCATCTGTCTTATTTAGGTAGCTGAATGGGTTAAAATATTTTTATTTCTGACTAATATTAGTTGCACTATTTAAAAAAAAAAAACTTGTTTAAGATCTCTACATATTTATTCTTTAGTATTTTATCTAAAAAAATTATGCATTATTATTTAAATTAATTTTACTTATATAATTTTAACAGGTTCCAGAATTATCATCCTTACCCCAAGAATTCAAAAATGCTTTAAAGGATTCTTTAAGTATAAGAAAATTTGATTTACGAAATAAACTTATTGAGAAAACTCATGAGATTTCACCAACTTATTTACATAATTTTGATTGGAAACTAAAGGTATTATTGCATATTTTATATTTATTTAAAATTTAATACTTAAGTTACAATTAATGTCTCATTACTTCTATTTAAGATTTTTTTGTTTATTCTTGCTGTTTCTCTCTATATATATATAGTTGGGGAAAGCAATAATAAGCGATTTGTAAAATCAAATTACAATACTTATTTTAAAAATTTGTGTCTGTCAGTTCCATAAAAAATTGAAATATGCAAAAAAATATATATATATATATATATATATATTAATTCCAGATCTGAGTATAAAATAACTGCAATAGCTGAACTTTATTTTCTCTCTTTTATATATAAAAAATTTAAATATATCCAGGAAATCAAGAAGATTGCAATTCCCTTTATAGGGTAGTGTTACTCGTGTCCGTAACATATCTTCAAGTTACATGTCCCCCTGAGTAATGCTAAATGAGTAACAGCAGTGCAACCCTTGCTTATTGCATAAAGATTAACTGTCTCTATATTGCCAACTGCATTAGAACAACAACAATTTCCTTTATTTCCACTCTCTCGATAAATATAAATTTCATTTAAATCCAGTTAATGATGACCTTTACTTGGATCTGAATGATTATATATAAATCTTGGATTCAACATTGCAAAATCAAAAATTAGCTACTTTACCCGTATTTTGTGTGGATTCAACATAACAACTTTACTTTTATGTCAAAATTTATATATTTTGAAGATTTCAATTTTGGATTAAAGGGATAACTTTATTTTTGGCTTTCAATTATGATTTATAATTTTAAAAAACTGTTGAAAATAAATATATGTACTAAAGAAAACATTGTGAACTTTTTATTGGATGTAATTTAAAAAATAAGTTTTGAACATTTTCTTCCTACAGTTGACACTGTCAAGTGATAAAATGTCTCAAATAAACGAGCCTCATTTGCTACTCACTTTGAACACTTCTGGGGTTTCAGATAAGTCCCTGTGCTTAGATTTATCAAAAGAAGAATTAAAAATGATTATTGAAACTATGGAGAAGGCTAACAAGGTCAGTATTTAATTAAACTTTTGGAAAAAAAGTTGTAATTTTAAAGTATTATGTCTAAAATTAAATGAATTCATTTTGAACTGTTATTATGACTAATAAAATTTTTACATGAAAAACTTTTGAAGTGTAAAAAAATAATTCAAGTTTGAACAATTTGTGCTTTATGAAGATGTGAATAATCATATAGTTGCCTAAATGTATTACTAATTTTAATGAAGTAATTAGTGCATAATTTTAATAAGAATTTATTTATGTGTACAAATTTCATTAAATTATAAAATTACTTTTATCTATCATGTGTAATTAGTTAACAATACTTCAAAAAGTTTATTTTTGTACAAAGCTGATGTTTATATAATATTTTTTAAATTTTTAGGCTCTACAAGATTTTATTATAAATGACTGAATCTTGTACTGAAAGAAGATATACAGCTATTAGTAATGAAATTTAATTTATAATTATGTTCGAATTAATAAATGTTTATTACAAAAAAAAAAAAAAAAAAAACATTTTCTTAAATAAAATATTTATTTCTCTCATAATAAACAAAACATTCAGGACAATATGATAATTATAAATCACACAGTTTTAAAAATGGCAATAGCAATCAAAATGATAAATATTACACAAAAAGAATTGGAATGATTATTTCGATTTTCACAGGTAAAAATCATTTATATTCAGAATAAAAAAAGCAAAAGTTTAAAAAGGTAAATGATACAAACACTGGTATTTTGTTTTATACTGAACACATTTCCTTTTATTTCATTAAAAATTCAATTTATAAATCAGCATAGATAACAATTTCTTTCAAAAGAGCTCATTCAAATATAAAAGCAAAATTCATTTTATTTCATTTACTTTTTTCATTAATAATCAATTTAAAACTGAGTTATGAGCTATGTTATATAATATACTTTTTATAAGCTTCATAATATTGATTTTATAACAGGCAATAAATTTTTTCAACAATAGACATTTTAAAATGTGTCAACAGCCTTTCAAAGGCATATATTTCTAAATATCATATATATATATATTGATTGTATTTTAAATTCCTTTCCCTTTTCATAATCTACTAACTACATCTCAAACTTTAAAGTTTGTACACAAATGAAATTATTTATAATTAACTGTTACAAAACTGTGACGTTTGAAATGAAATCTTTCATTATATCCAAGGATAACTGTACATTTTAAGAACTTGTGCACCTTTTTTTTTTAAATACATTTGCACCTTTTTTTTTTTATCAATATATAATCATTATATCTGGTCAGTTCATTCAATGAATGCATTAAGAATACAATAAATAACAAAAACATTTATCATTGTAATTTTGCAATATGTATTGTAAAAGTATTTCGATAAATTTTTGTGAAGCATATGCTGAAATAGCACCTTTAAGAACTTTACATAATTATTTAAAAATTAGCCATGATTTCAAGTAAAATATAGGAATTTTCTTTTACATGCAGTAGTCATAGAGCATTGAGTAACATTCAAAGTAAGAAGTGAATATTCCACAAAATTTTTTAAAGCTACGACGCTATTCATTACATGTTCTGAATAAATATATATACAAATTATTAAGCAAAAAAAAAAGTTTTGTGCACAATTTAACAGCACAGAAGAAAAATTATAGTCTAATTACATTAATAAAAAACCTTAAATATCAAAGTTCTTTTAACATATTAAATTCTCAGAAAAAAAATGTCTGTGTGCAAAATTTTATTTTTTTCTTTTAACGAATAATTAGAAAATTTTTTTATAAAGTTTTTTTTGCTTACTTATTTAATTAGTAAAACATGTGTTTATAGTAAAATTGTTTTATAGTAATTACATCATGTAAATCTGCTTGGAAATTAACCTTAACGAATGCTAACAAATTCATCTATATAAAGGCTTTTAACCCATAAAATAAACTGAAATGCTTTATAAACATTAAATGAATTTTTAAATAAACATAAATTTATAAACACATTCATTTTAGATTTTGTCATTACCTGAAGTATAACTTAATTTAAATATGAAAGACACGAGTACAATAAATTCTTTTTACATATTTCATAGAGAAAATCAATCTTTACCGAATAATTTTTTTAGTTATATTTTTGTTAAATTAATTTATTATTTAATTTCAGTATATAAAAAAAGCACTAAAAAGTTAAGATTTTTTTGAAGTATTTTATAATTAATTATTAAGAGAAAATAGCCAGATCACAACAATCAAGAATTCAAAATGTTAGCAATGCAATATTTTTTTTCTTTTGCTGTTCAACAATTTTTCATAAGCATATTACAAAAGCAAAACCTTAAAAACATTTTCCATAAATTGCAAAGAAATAGCACCAACATCCCTGAAATAATTTTAAATAAATTTTAATTCTTCCTTGTAAAATATTTAAAAACATGTATTTCAAAATTAAATTTTTATAAAGTAATTAATTTCTCTACATAAGTTTTAGAATAGAATTTTCAGGTCATCTTTTACCATAAACTTCTTATGCATTCATTTTTTTTCTTTTGAAATACATGAATCGTAATGAGTTAGTCATCAATTTATATTAAATAATTAGGGAAAATACCTTATAAAGATTGCAAACACTATAGTCATATAAAACAAATTTTGCTTAGAATCTTACTTTTATAAAATTGGAATGTTTTTAAAAATTGTAAAAATTTTTTTAACTAACTATTATTTGAACTCTTATATCATTTTGACAACACTTGGAATGTAAAAAAGCTCATAATTATAAAGAAAAAAAAGGAAACAATTTACACTACCACATTTTGAAATTTAAACAAAGAAATAAACTGAAATGAATTTTCAATAACAGAATAACAGTAGAAGTGCATGAGAATGCCTTAAAATGCACATGGACAGATGGACTATACTTGGTGGCAACATAACTTGATTGTACACATTTACAAATCAGTTAAAAGACACACTTGAATAGTGGGAATGTTTTAATTCATTGTGAGAAAATCTGTACACCACCTTTGTGTATAGATCATATAGTCACCCGGAAGATAGATGTTAAAGTGCTATCAGTATTATACTTTAAGGTTATTCTCTAAATGAAAATAAGAGCAATGCAAGTATATTCCTTCAAAATATAAAATTTTTTTTTAAAAATGCAACAAAATCATTTCTGCCGTAAATGATTTGTTTGAGAACTATTTTTTAGTGAAAGGATTGTAATAAATGACACACAATCAAGTCAAGTTGTACCGAGTATAAAAGAGATGAGTTATAAAATGAAGCCTATAGAGTGAAAGGTATTGCACAGGTGGAGTGGACGGTTAAAATGCTAAGGCTAGAGAATGATTTGCTCAAGTAGTGGTACAGGTACTAGGATAGTGAAACCAATTCAGTTAGTAAATATCATATATTTTATAAACCTTTCAAGTGAAACTTCACCCTCTGATAAATGCCTTAAAACTTTTGAAAATAATAATAGGTAATTTAAAATTAGCATAGATATGATATATTTCATATATTATAAAATTTCTAACTTGTATTTGGACAATTCTTCATCTATTTTTCACTATAAAATACAGTTGTTTCTCTAGTCAGAATATAACATTTATCAAATAAATCGTCCACTAAAAACACAAAAATTAAAAAAGCTTCATAAACATATAGATTTGTAATATTTTACACAAGGTTATAATTAATATAATCAATGCACAAATTAATATATTAATAACAGTAATTGAACCAACACACACTATTCATAGATTAATGCCTAGGAATAGATTTCTAATAGAACAGCCATACTATACTAACAATATAAATAAAATAAAAATCGTACATTCAACAAATTGATAACTAATAACATTTGTAACAGAAAGAAATATTTCTATTTGATTGTCATCAAGAAAAAGCTACAAAAATAACGCAACTACAATTATTGAAGCCCATACAAAATATTAAAAAAATATGCAGCATATATTGCATTTTATAAAGAACAATAAAATCTTAATAAGATGTCACTAATTTTTGAATGTTAAATATTTTTTTATGCTATGAAATTTATCATTAGATAAAAACGAATAAAATTTAAGAAATGTCAACAATTAAATGAATTAATCATTTAATGCTCACTGAATGAAGGAAGGAATGTATGCGTTAACACAGTTTTAAATAGCTGTTATTCCATGCTTAACTTTTATCATATAGCTAAACAAGCAGTATACCATTCTATTCAAAAGTTGCAGAGTATAAAAACAGAGTCAAGTAACATCATGTGACCATTTATTTAATATTCAGAATGTCTGCCATATGTAGCTTGGACAATAGCTAGATAAGATGGGCTGGGTTTGGTTTGTCGCTCTATGGTCATTTTGTGCACACTTTAGGCTAATTAGACAGGGATCTACAGTTTAATGTGGATTCCAAACCAGTCGCAAACACACATGCCACTGCCAGGATTCGAACCTGAAGCCTGTGGTGCCAGAGGGCTAGTCAATTGGCCATCGGGTCACAGATGGACTGGGAGAGACTCAATGAAATGCTGGAGAGGGTTCACAAAATATTGAGCCATAATGAATGCAGTTCAGTTAACTGTTGTTGGAAGATATGAGGTGGAATATATCTTCCACCTTGCATCATCCACAAAAGAAACACTAAATTGAGGTTGTCTCTAAATAAAGGACTGGGAGCTTGGGGACTGAGGAATAAATTAATGTCTTGCTAGTGCTCTCCTGTGACTTGACTCTGTATTCTTCTCATCATTTTTTTTTTTAAGATTAATTTTTCTTTCAAATTATTTGTTTCACAATAAATTAATTATCTTGTTGCAAAGATTATTGTAAGATAACAGGTGAAAACAAATGTAAAAATTTGCACCTTTTAATCTGCATATTATTTTTCTTTCATAAAATCAACAAATGCAGAATAATACAATAAATGATCAAAATCAACTCTCAAGAACTCCAAGAGAAAAAAAAATTCAATTAAAAATAAAATACTAAACAAATATAGAATTAAGATAGAACTATGCACTTGAAAACTAACAATTACTCTTACAATGAAGTTGCATTAAATCATTATTAAGATATAACTCGACAAGGCATAGCATGCAAAACATTTCAGTGCAATTTTTAACAAAGTAATACAATATACATAATTTATCTTAATATATCTACATAAACATATTAAAATCAGAAATTAATTTCTGCAAAAAATTACATGTTTTTTTTTTTTTATAAGTTATCACAATAAAACCCTGCAAAACTAAGATATGCAAATAAAAACTCAATTACCAAAACAGTACAAATTTTTTATAAAATACTCAAGTACTTTATAAACATAAACTTATATTCTTATGCCCAAATTAAAACAATTTATGAAAAAATTCCTAATATTTCAAGACAATTAAAAAAAACAGTATAAAACTTTTTAATTATATATCAAAATGCATAACTACATCTATACATAGTATAAGTATGAATTAAACTTTCTCTTCAAAAAAAAGCCAATAAAAATAAAAAAATAGTAAATTACTTTTTTTAATAGTAATTATAAAAGAATTTATGCTGAATAACTGCTTTAAAGCAAACAAAAAATTCATTTTTAATAAATGTTTTTTTTTTCATTTTGATTTAAAACAAACACATCAAAACACTAAAATACCATAACACATTATGTAAACATTTAAATACTAAGTACTGTTACCTTCCAGAGCACAAGACATATTTATTTAATAAAAATACTGATGGCAGCACAGATTAATTTAAGATTATGCTGTGTATATATTATTTAGACTAGCATTAAATACAAAAGCTCTTGTTGTTTCTAACTGCTTTTAATAATATAAATTTTAATAGCATATCACAATATGTTAAAAAGAAAGAAAACTAAGTATATTAAAATTTGCATATTAATATCACATAGCTTTACTATTAATTGGGTTATCTCGAAATTTATATTAGACAATTTTAAAATATAGTACTCAAATTTCTTTGAAAAACAGTGATTTATTTGAAAGTCAGTACTTCTAAAAAAATTTCTTTTAAATGAGCAGTGATTTCTACATATTAGTAATTCAAACAGAATGGTTTTAGTGAATGCTTTTATAGGGTAATATAGAATTTTTTTACTTAAGGAAAATACATAATTTAGCTCTTTTTCCTCCTTTTTTTACTTCAATTATCAACAAAGAATGTAAATAACAAACACATCACACATATTTGATTTATATATGTAGCAATAAAAGTTAATGCAAATTTTTAAAAAATGCACTATTTATATTATTTAAGTGATTTCACTCTGAAACCATGAATACCTAGGTAATGAAACAGCCTATTTATCTGTAAAAGTGAATAAAAAGGATGTCTTGTTTTACTTTTCGTGAAAATAATCACAAATTATTATACTATTTTATAGATTTTTGATACAAATTGAGGATGAAATGTCTATTTATTTATTGATGTTGAAAGGATGAAGTTCAGCAACAAAAATTTTACGGGAGCTACGGTATTCAAAGAAACTTTGCTCATCAAACTAGCATTCTACTTTTTATAAATAGAAAATATTCAGAAATAATGTTTTGCAATATAGAAGATTTTCCCCATTGGCAACAGTTTAATTTATAACATTTAGCAATTTTTTTTTTTTTTTTTTTTTTTTTTTTTTATGTTTCACGAAAAAAACTTTAGAACTTTTAATGTATAATTTAAATATTCAATTGATATGGATTTTTGCATACTTTTATATTCTTAATTTTTAAAAATATTTTAGGTATTAATGCTATACTGTTTAATATTTTAATCTAAAAATAAAATAATGATTTAACTTTTAAAAAAAAAAAAAAAAAAAAAAACATGCAATGCTATTTTATAAAGTAATAAATCCTAAATGCACAGTGGTTTTCACAGTGAAAAAAACACTTTTTAATATATAGAAATGATTAGAATTTAAAAAACATTTGTGTTTTACAGGGTTTACACACATATTAATTTCACTTTTAAAAATGAAACATTTGAGCCAAATGATTAGAAAAATTTAATAGACATAATATTTTAAATTTGATTATTTCTAAGCTTTCCACAAATTTTACGATTGTATGAATTTTTTTTAAAAACAAAATAAAAATTAATAATTTAATTTTTAAAAGTACTCTTTAAGTAATCATTTAAGTAAATAAAAGTCATCAGTCTAAATAATAAATTATAAAATAGTTAACATAAAAAAGATACTGTGCATGCAATTTGAGAAGATTTTTAAATACAATACGGTTTTTAATTGTAGTTATAATTCAGCAAGCCCATTTTATTTACAAAATATTATATTTTAAATGCAGTACTTAGCAAGTTAAATAATAACATAAATTAAAAATTATTTTTCAAGAAATATTATATTAAGAAATTAGAATGCTAAAAGTGTAACTGAAAAACTTCTTTCAACTTTCTATGTATATAGAAAAAATAAATTGCAATTAGCAAAAAAATAAGTCATAAAAATATTTTTTAAAAGTAACAAACAAAGCAACAATATGCTTTGCATGATAAAAAATAAGGAATACATTTTAAAGAAAAGGAATGATACATTCATTTTCTTTACTAGAAAAAAGTCACAAATATGAAACATATCCAGCACCAAGCTACTTATACCATACAGTATATATAAGCAATATTAAATTGTAAATAATCACTGGGAATCAACTATTCACAGGATGTAGAAATAAATTTTATTTATGCAAAAATAATACTAAAATATTTTATCACTATCAAATGGGACTTAATTGGCATGGTAAGCACTTTATAGAATTATTAGGTCTTTTGGCATTCTTTCAACTTCTGAAGCTCCAATTCAACTGTACATCGTAATCTTTTCTCTTCATTCAGCTCTTCTTTTAAGTCACTAATGGCTTTATTACAACTTTTATTGTATGTCTCCAACAATGACTTTAATTCACTCACCTGTAATATTAAAATTATTATAACATAAAACATTAAATTAAACAGGTAAAAATTACAGTTCTCGCTTTTTTACAATTTATTAAAACTTTTAATTCATATTTGAAAAGTAAACTAATAAAATAATATTTCCATAAAACAATTTTCTCAGCATAAAAAACAATTTCTTTAATTTCAAACTCGATGCCAACATTCCTCACTGTTACACTGTAGTAGATTTACAACTACTCTGAAAAACTAGTGAGATTATTAGGCTATAACCACAAAAAAAAGAGGAAAATGAAGAGAAATGCTGACACTTTTCCTTAGCTAGATCTATTTTGTTGCCAAATAATTATAAATAAAATCAAAAGAATATTAATTAAAAACAATCAAAATGTAAAAAAGAAATATATTAATGCATAAATTAAATTTATTAATTTACACAATGAATATGAAAAAAAATAACAATAAAGAATAATAACAGATAATAATATGAACAGAAAAAGAAATACCAAATAAATATAAGTATAATATTAAATAATGTCATAAAAATAAATGTAGATAGCAGGCATGAAATTATAATATATATATATATATATATATATATATATTCAGAATTGCTGATAATATTTCAATTGAGTGTAGATTGGATTAAGAATGCATTTCAATGTTTTACAAACAATGATTTTATGCCAAGTATTGATATTCTGCACTAGTTCTCTAGAATATCTAGTACTATTGTAACCTTCTGTATTAATACTACTTCTGTACTTCAATACTCTGTGCAATGTTTTTATTAATTGCAGCCATTATCAAAAGCCTTCTCTGTAGTTTGTTCATTGAGAAGAGATCAGACATAAATGAAAAGGTTGTCATATCCCCATTTAATCATACTAACTTTTATACTTATGTCTCTCTACTGGCAATTTTGTAAAAATATCTTAAAATGTTTGCAATATCCTTTAATAAAAATTTTTCTTAGTATTAGAAGATACTAAATTCTATGTTTAGATTCACAAAGAAAGATTATTATAGATAAATAATATATATATATATATATGGTTTAGATTAGATAAATAATATGCTAAGCTAGCTATAAATAACCAAACATGTTATCAGAGCCACCAGCTCTTGCATGATTTTGTTTACTTTCAGTCTCTTTTTTCGTTGAACAGACTATAGTTTTTCTGTTTAAACTGACAAAAGCCTGCTGTGGAAGAAGTACAAGTCTATGAACTGTATTCTTAAGAATAAACCTACAATTATTTTTGCTTCAACTTTTGTAACATTATAATTTTAAATATATGGAAATATTTGTTTACTCATTTGTGGTGAAAAAATACTGCTTGGCAATAACATGTGACAATTTTTTAAGATATTTGTATTTTGCAAGAAATAGATTAGGCTATTAAAAAATTCAAATTTGTTAATTTATTTTCACAGAATATCAAGTTGAAGATCTTTACTTTCCTGAAAGTAAAAAACACCAACTCATAAATTTCTACCATGCCAATGCTAGCTTTTTTGGGTTAACCCAGAATTAGTATTATGATTTTCAGCTTTAGTGATTCAGACACAATTTTTAACAGTAAAAATTTAATAATAATTTAAAATAAAATTTTTAAAAAGCCTGATATATGATGGTGGATGATTTGTATGGAAATAAGGTTTGAGGAATAAAGTTAAATTTTTATATTCAAGTTTGAAATTAACATTTTTTTAATTTTAAGTGTTTTGGATGATAAAATACAAAAGTAATATATTATGCATTAATTACAAAAATGATATATTACCCACTGATATGAAGTAAAAAAAAAATCATCATAACAACAAAAAAGCGTTTTATTGGGTATATTTGTAATTGCTAAGAAAATAATAACTATACGATTCTGAATAAAATAAATATTTTTCAGACAAACTTGAAATTCTAATATTTGCTGGAGATAAATATTTTTTATTATTACAATCAAATATTCAATGTCTGGAAAGTATTTTTAATTATTTATTTCATTCTTCTTTAGCCCTCTCATACATCAAGTATAGTCCTGCAATTGATAGAGTAGAAAATCAGCAGGTGGTCAAGTCAGATGTATTCAAAAAAGAGCAGAATCATACGAGAATGAATGTCATTTAAGAGGGATTTTAATTGCAATAAAAGTATTTTATTTTTTAATAATTAAAATATTAAATGATACATATTAAAAAAGCAAAACTGGATGAACAAAGTCCCACATTAACTATTATACTTTTTTCTTTAAAAGCAGGTTTGTGCAGTAAATATCTGACTAGCACCCTTAACAAGCAATTATTTCATCTGTTTTGTTGTTAAACCAAATGTTCACAATTCCACACGATCTGTGGTCGGACTTCATCTTATTTTCAATCATGAAAGTATAGCAATCTTCTATTATCCCCAGTACCCATGATTTCTTAGCTTACATTTTTTTTTTTTAGATCTGTATTTTTCCCTGAATTTTTGGCATTATTTAGCTTTTTAAGAACGAATTTTAATGATACTAAGAAAAATGGAGGGGGGAAGGCTTGTATGGCCAATAATCTATTTCCCCGACAAAAAAAAATTCTGAAGATTTTAAATCTACAAACAGGAAATTATACAGACATTTTTAATACTACTAACCTGTTTCAATAAGGCATTATATTCATTCTTGCTGACCATATTGTTCATCACCACTTTTAAGTCATGCTTGATATCTAAAACCTGAGTTTCTAATGAAGCAGCTCCATCAAGGGATACTTCTGTAGGTACAGTAGCAGGTGGTTTAGTAATAATGTGGTGAGGAGATGACTTTGAAGAAGCACTGTGAGCAGCCTCAGATGGTACATTTGAAGCTGGGTACAGTTGCAGCAATATTAGAAGGTGCTTTTGCAGCAATATTTGGAGGAATTTTTGCAGGTGAATTTTTTGAAGGTATTTGAGAAAGGTTCTGGAGTGACAGTAGCTACATTTGGTGGAATTTTATAAAATGCAGCTTTTGGATCTACTACAAAACTTGGTTCTGGAGCTCTTGGTTGAAGAATTTCTTTTATGAGAACTGGTGCTTTATCCAAAAATGCATCCTTCTTACTAGTATCTGGAGGCTTAATTATTGAATCCTCATTTTTGCTATCTTTTTTTTGTTTAGGAGGGTAATATCTGAAACAAGAAAACATTAAAATGTGAAATAAACTATAAAAGGAAAAAATTATAAAATTTATAAATGAGTAGTATGAATAGTAAAACTAAACTAAAAAATAAATAAAACAAATTATGTATATGTATATACATTATTATAATTTATGTAATCAATTTTACATGAATTATTATAATAAACAGAACATTCATTCTTCTTATTTTTTTAGAAGAATAAAATAAAAAAATTTAAGAAGGGCAATCATCATACCACTTCCAAAAGTAACTTGTGTGGTATTAAGTACAACAAAAAAAAAAAAAAACCCCTAGACTTCTACAAATACCTGCAATTGTAAATTTAAGATAATTAAAGATACTGGAAACAAATTTTCCAATATTATAAACCATTCACCTGCATGGTGATATACATGATCATGCTGTTCTGAACATTTCAATCAACCTATCAGAAAAAGTGCTATCTGGCAAAAATTCTCAAGCATTCTCATCTTAGAGTAAACACCTTGATTGGCAATGCTTTGATGCAATATGGATGATGTGGGGAAATAATGTAACTATCAGCTGAGAGTTAGTATTTCAGCATATTTTTTTTTTTTTTTTTTGGTTATCAGAATAGTTAGACACCTTCATAATTTAGTTTTACAACAGTTCATATTTTTATATTAGATATCTTAGCATTATAAAAAATTTAGAGAAATGAGCTGCCCACTGTAAAAGGCAGGAAGAAAAGGTGATCAGTATACCAGTAAATTTCTGGGACAGTTACAAAAGGAATTACCTTAAACTGGTTTTTCACTGGAAGGTAATCATTTGAATAAAATAATTGAAAACATTATAACCACATATTTCAGTTAAAATAAAAACGGCTAGTATTATTAAATATAAAAATGAGAAAAGTAAGGTAAATAACAGTAAAAAGTTAATTCATTACCATGTTTGTTCAAACTATTACTTTTTTTGATATGAGTGGCGATGTGAAAGCGCTTGTGGGAGGAATCTTAGGTTTAATTTCCATGACAAGAAGCAGATGTGGCTCTAAAGAATAGAAAAATTAAAAAGAGTAAATGTATATTTTAAGTTTCATTTAAATGTAGAAATATATCTATTAAAAATTATGTGGAAAATAACCCTTACTTTTGTGATTCTGTAAGGGGTAATATTAAAGACCCAAATTCAGTTAACAAAGGTTCACTAGTCTTCCACCTACAATCAGTTACACTCGTCTTATGATCTTTTCCTGAGAAAAGAAATGAAATTTCATATTTGTACAGCTTAAATCATACAGATATAAATCAGCTGTAAAATCTGAGCGATGAAATCAAATCAACCTATACTCAAATAATAAAACCATGACATTTTTAAGAATTTTTATTTACTAAATCTAAATTGAAAATGTATGCACCTCTTTTAGGTGTGATCTTTCCCTTAAATACAAAATCCAATTTTTACAAATGTAGAAGCACTAAAATGTAATGTAAAATTAGATTTTTAATGAAAAAACCAAATTACAAGATATTGTTTAAGGAAATATTAAATAATTTTTATAATAAAACAAATTACGAAAACATTATTTTAAGTAATCATGAACATTCTTAGATTGATAATACAATAATATCTGAAATTTATTTAATTCATTTGACATGAATTAAATAAATTTTCAAATATATGTGTAGGCGTTATTGAGAAAGAGAAAGCATAATAGGTAAATTAACTATCTAAGATGGTAGATCTCAAAGAGAACCTTGAAGATTACCAAGTATACCCTGTGCTATTGAATTCTGTAACCATGAATAAAAATAAATACATTACACTTCTTTTTATAAGTTTTACCATTCAAAGACAGCTTTCCAATACAAACAACTAACTTTTCTGGTTGATTTTTCCCTTCTTTCTTCATATAAAGTCATCAAACAGTGATAATGCACCAAAGAAGGTACTGAGAAAGCTTGAGCAGTAACTTCCGTGGTTGACTACTAGAAGATCTAAATTTTCAAAAGTTCAAAAATTTTCTACCTCAGCTTATGATACTCTGCAGTCTGTAAGTAGTAGTCGAAGTGAAGTTGACCATTTGAATATATATAGCTGTGAGGCCTTAGTAGTTGTTCTAGTTGTGTAAATTTTGAAAGTGTTGAAAATTGATGCTATCTGTATATTACTTATTTTCAGATAAATACACCCAAATAGAGATGGATAGATCAAAAGAAACATGATATTGAAGAATTATGACTCTGGAAGTGAACAAAAGTTAAGAGCAAGAAAGCAAAATCACAGCCTCCTAGCAATTATCATTATAATTGCTAGGAGCTATGGCTTTAGATCATCCTGCTGTTGTTTAGTATGTTTTAAATAGAATGGCAAATAAATCATTACTACTTCTTAGTAAATTGAGTACACATTTTAAAAACTAGACATTCTAATTAACAAGATAAATAAGTTCTTTCAAGGGTGTTTGAACAGCAAACAAAAGTGTCACATTCTTTTTAAAAAGTATGATTGTTCCTGATTGAAACTGACAGAAAAAATATGAAAGCTGAAACTTTAGGTGAGTCACCTATTTTAGTTTGCAGTTTAAAAAATAGTCATGACAATGTAGGGAATGAAGCAACAATGAGAAAATAAGAAAAATTCCTCTGTCCAACATTGCAGGTAACATATATATCATAGGAAATGTCTTCTGATACTGAGAAAAATGTATGCAGTAATAAATTTCAAAATTCAAATTTTGTATTGCAAATTGATGAGTCAACAGACATTATCAAAAGGAGCAACTCTTAGCATTTGTTATGATTTACCAGTAAACTTCCTTAATAAAAACTTTTTTTTTTTTTTTTTTTTTTTTTGCCAAGAATTAAATGTACCTGTAAAAAATGGGAACATGCATAACACTTTTTAAATGGCAATAAACATTAAAGTCATATGTAAGCATAGCAATACGTAAC
>BPLR01003709.1:0-24855 GCA_021605095.1 Caerostris extrusa
AAAGATAATTTGATTCGCAAGTGAAGTTCACTCCAAGGTCGGATATTTTCAGAGTTGTCGAATCTAATGCATCCTTTCTGCGGCAAACCTTAATTGCCACATGCGTGATACACGAAACCAAGGGCTCACTTTTAGAAACAGGCAGAAATCTCCGGTCTGTTCAATCACTTCAGAGAAAAAGACAACACTTCTGGTCTATTCGTCGCGGAACTGCCACTCTTTTACTTCTTCTCCAAAAACATTCCTTTAAGAAAATTCTTCAAGAAGGGGATCATGTTCCCTCACTTCTCATTGGAGTAGACATTTCCACAGCCCATGCTCTATCACCAATTACGATGCAACAACTTTTCACGTCGTCCATATCCCATCTGTAATTGTTTCGATCTGTGAAGGACGAACAGACAATCGCTCATTTCATAAGATCTCATTATCCATGATACTCAATATCTGCTATCAAATTTGAATAACAGGTTGTTCTCATTAGTACAAAACGATAAGTGTATGTAATATAAATATCCACGATACTGCTTATCTGTTGTCAGATTTGAAAGATAGGTTATTATTATGCATTTGTTAAAGAATATACATTCCTTTCCCTGGAAACGGAAATGCTAATATCTCTTCGTGTGTGAAAAAATGCTACAAGCGGTATTAATTCCCTACTCGGAGTAATTCTAATACACGTCATGATATCAGTATCAACTGGAAGTACTACAACCAAGCAAGTTATTTACATTGATATTTACTTTTTGTGGTTATATTGTAATCTAATAAACATATTTATTTCA
Organism: Caerostris extrusa; assembly: GCA_021605095.1. Lineage (NCBI taxonomy): Eukaryota > Metazoa > Arthropoda > Arachnida > Araneae > Araneidae > Caerostris > Caerostris extrusa. Next base: position 789 of record BPLR01003709.1, read on the forward strand.
ACATATTTATTTTTTTATATTATTTTGAAAAGTGTCTTACAATCATCAAACATCCTATATTTTCTTGTTGAAATCATTCACATAATACAACATCTCTGCAGTTTAATATTGCAAGACATCAATTGCAAAGTGAAAACTTTAAAAAACATATTTAAGAAATTACTATGAGATAGATTATACTTTTGATATCACCAACATAACAATGCACAACTGTTTATATTTATTCCTTGAATTAGATTTGTTTTGCTTGTAGAGTCATAGCCAATTACTTAATGTGGCGTATAGTTGGACAAGCCTTCCCCACCCTACACCGAGCATGGGGAGAGATATCTCAACACTACAGCAGCATTCTGACCGGAAAAGTGCGCCAAGAGGCGAGGTGGGAGCATTGTTTGGCGACGCTGTCTGGAAGTCTCAGCACTGCCCTGGCTTCGTTATACGTGAAAAATCATTTCAAAGATGGCAGCAAAGATTTGGTAAGTTTTGGATAACATAGTTATTTTTACTCATGACAAAACAAAAACAAAATATATATTGCTACATATTTTTGCAATGCCGTTTGTTTGTATGTAACTAACTAACTCACTAGCACTACAGTCCATGGTGGGCCAAAGCTGTCTGTCTACTAGCAGATCTCGAACACAGGAAATGGCTTCTTTTACGGGGTAGGGTTGCCAGACTTACGCCCAACACTCATATTAGACCCTGGACTTACGGTTTAAAGTGGATTCTGAACTGCTATAAATGTCCTGGCACCGTCAGGACCTCGAACCCGAAATTGGTGTCACCGAGCGCCAGTCATTCGGCCATCAGGCCCCTTTGTTTTTATCTAAATGGCCCAATAAAATCAATAACATTTTTCAGCAGCTAAATTTTTTAAGATATTTAATAATGAATAAAATTTTAAGAGAAAGAAGATTTAAAAAAAAAAAAAAATTGTTGTTAAAATAATACACGCATTTAAATTTTAAAGTAAAAACATTTTAAATCGATTATTTACACATATGAATTTTTACATATTTCACATTTTTTATCTAACTAATTTACTCCTTGGCACTGCAGACCCATGGCTAGCCAAAGCCGTCAGCCTACTGGCAGATTTCGAGACAGGAAATTGTTTCTTCTTACGGGGTAGGGTGTCAGTCCTATGCCCAACAGTCCTATTAGACCGGACCTACGGTTTAAAGGGGATTACGAACCCCTACAAACATCCCTGGCACCTTTTGGGACTCGGATCTTGAGACATTAAGCGCCAGAGAGCTTGTCACTCGGCCATCAGATCCTTTTGTTTTTATAGAATGGACCTATATCATTAATAAAAATTTTTCAGCAGTTACAATTTTTGCAAGATATTTAATAATGAATAAAATTTTAACAGAAGAAATATTGAATTCTTATGAAATAAATTTCTTCTTATAAGTATATATGCATTTAAATTTTAAAGTAAAATATCTTAAATCGATTATTTACAAAAGTTATTAAGTAATTATCATTCTTAAGTAAAATGAAAAAAATAGTTATTAAATTTAAATCCTGCATTGCTGTGTCTTAGGAGATAAAAAAAAAAAAAAAAAAAAAGACGGGAATAAAGTTAAAAATAGAATTAAAAACAAATGCGTATAAAAATTTCATTGAAAGTTCTTCAATGCATATCTTACTATTTTAATTTGCAGAACATTTTTTTTTTTTTTTTTTTAATTTTTGGAAAAACGTTTTATTATTTTCAAGTCATATGCATAAAAAATTTGGCCAAACAGAATAGAACTTCGTTGATCAACGAATAGTCGTGAAATATAGGCAGATGCAAATTACTTTAAGCCGAAGAAATTTTCTTTGTGCCTTTGGGTAATATTCTACTGTGTCCAAAAGTAAGACCCATTTTTAAAAATTAAAATTCTGGAGCCTTATGGAATTTCAATTTTTTTCTTTATTAGGTTGCTGGCACTGTCCTTGACATCTGTGTGACATTCGACATCAAAATATTCATTAGTGCTTGAGTTACGCTTGGCTTTCTAAGACGCTAAAATTGATTCTTGCGATTTTTGAAATGCCTGAATGAATTGAGCAAAGAACTTGCATTCAATTTTGTTTGAGGAAACGTATAGAATGTTGCAGAAGGCATTCGGTGAGTATTCCTATATCGGAAAGAAATGTTTATAAGTGGTATAAACAGTTCAAAGAAGGCAGGGAACGCGTTGAAGACGTACAGCCCTCTGGACAACCATCAACCTCAACCGACGAAGCTCACGTCCAAACAATGAAAGATTTGGTGCTTGCAAACCGTCGATTTACAATTAGAGATCTTGCTGATGGTGTTGGAATTTCAAAATGATCGGTCCATTCCATTTTGGGTCTCAAACGCGTCAAATCTCGATTGATACCGAAAACACTGAATGCGCCAACTCCCACTGCATTGATTCTTCGTGACTTTTTCGCCAAAAATGAAACCCATACCGTTCCACAAACACCGTACGACTTCTGGCTATTCCCTCAAACTCAAAACACTCCGGGGACACCGTTTTGAGACGATTGAAGAGATTCAGTGTGAATCGCCGCGCGCTTTGATGGCCATCCCATCCGATGACTTTTTATCATGCAATGAGAATTGGAAAAAGTCGGCATAAGTGCATTGTGTCCGAAAGCGATTCCTTTGAAGGCGATGAAATAGATTTGAGGAATAAATATAGAGTTTCTGAAAAAAAAATAATTGGCCAAATTTATATAGTAACTCTGTGAATTATAGTCAGAATTGTATTGCATAATGTATTGTATTATAAAGTATTGTATATTTATTTATTGTAGGTGTGTATTGTATTTTGCATGGCAGACAAAAGAAAATTTTCTAATCACTTTTTGCTATACATTTTTTGTTATATTTGTCTAAATATTTAAATTAATAGCTATAGTATTAGTTTTTGAAAATTCTAATGGTGAAATAATTAATGATAATTTTTTTATATTTTCGTACGAAGAGCGAAATATTATTCTATCAAACATTTCAAAACGGATGAAAATGTTCAATTCCAGGCTCGAAATGGTCAACTACATCCACAGAGAATTCCTGCACGTCTTGAACGGAGTTGATTGGATGGACGACCGTACTAAAGGAAGAGCAAGAGAAAAGGTAAATATCTAATATTTATAATATAGTCTGAATAAACTATAATTATTTAAATAATAAATTAATTATATGTAATTAAATTATATATAATTAATTATTATAAACTACTATTATTTTCTACTAAAATAAATCGTTTCATATGTAGAGTTCATAATTCTTCTTATATGGCACAATAATAGGAGAGTCCAATCGTTTGCATATTAGCAGAGATAGAAGATAATTTATTTTTTTTACGAGGTTGGGTTGTCATCAGCCCTACTCCCGACGCTCTGTAGTCATATTAGACCGACACGTACGATTTAGTTTGAATTTTTAAATAATTTAAATATAAATTGCATAGTAATCAAAGTACAATTTTTCTTCTTCTTCATTAGAGCAATAGCCTCGTAGGGGGCCAAGGCCGTCTGCCTACTGGCAGATTTCGAGAGAGGAGATATTTTCTTTTTTTACGCGGTGGGATTGTCATCAGCCCTACTCCCAACGCTGTATAGTCCGGAACCTACGATTTATATTATATAATAGTTTGAATTTTTATATAATATAAATATGAATTAAATAGTAAGTACCATACAATAGTACAATTCTTCTTCTTCATCGGCGCACCAGCCTTATGGTTTGCCAAGACCTTCTTCTGCCTACTGGCAAATTTTGAGAGAGGAGATATTTTCTTTTTATACTGGCAGAGTGGTCATCAGCCCTAATCCCAAAGCTCTACAGCCATATTAGACTGGCACCTAAAGTTTAAAATAGATTCCAACCCACTACAAACATCCCTGTCACCGCCGGGACTCGAACCCGACATCTGCGGCATCGAGTGTCAGAGCGCTAATCACTCGGTTATCAGGCCCTTAGAATATCATTATAAAATCCATTATAAAGTTCATTAACATTCTATAGAGATCATTATAAATTGTAATGATTATTGTCGACATTAGTATATCAGTACAGTACCTATTAATGCTGAAAATAAAAATATCTTATAACCAGTATACAAATACACTGAAGTGACAAAAGTCATGGGATAGCAATATGCAAATTTTCAGATGGCAGTAGCATCGCGTAGAACAGGTATAAATGCGCAGTGCTTTCGCAGAGCTTTCATTTCTGTTCAAGTTATTCATGTGAAGAGGTTTTGACGTGATGATGACCGCACGACGGGAATTAACAGACTTTGAACGCGAAATGTTAGTTGGAGCTAGACGCATGGGTCATGCCATTTCGGAAATCGTTAGGGAATTCAACATTCCCAGATCCACTGTGTCAAGAGTGTGCCGAGAGTATGAAATTTCAGGCATAACATCCCACCATGGACAGCGCAGTGGTCGACCGCCTGCACTTAACGACCGAGATAACGACCAAAGAGTCGTAAATTCTAACAGACAAGCAACACTGCGTCAAATAACCGCAGAAATCAATGTGGGACGTACAAGGGACTTGTCTGTTAGAACTGTGCGGAGAAATTTGGCTTTCTTGGGCTATTCCAGCAGAAGACCGACTCGAGTGCCTTTACTGACAGAACGACATCGCTTGCAGCGACTCGTGGGCACGTGAGCATATCGGTTGGTCCCTAGATGAATGGAAAACCGTGGCCTGGTCCGATGAGTCACGATTTCAGTTGGTAAGAGCTGATGGTAGGGTTCGAGTGTGGCGCAGACCCCACGAAGCCATGGACCCAAACTGTCAGCAAGGCACTGTTCAAGCTGGTGGTGGCTCCGTAATGGTGTGGGTTGTTTTTCATGGCATGGACTTGGTCCTCTGGTGCGACTGGACCAAACATTGACTGGAAATGCTTTGTTCAGTTCAGCTACTTGCAGCCATTCATGGACTTCATGTACCCAAACAACGATGGGATTTTTATGGATGACAATGCGCCATGTCACCGGGCCACAACTGTTCGCGATTGGTTTGAAGAACATTCTGGACAATTCAAAGAATGATCTGGTCACCTAGATCGCCCGACATGAATCCCATCGAGCATTTATGGGACATCATCGAGAGGTCTGTTCGTGCCCAAAATCCTGCACCATCAACGCTTTCCCAATTACGGACGTCTATCGAGACAGCATGGCTCAATATTCCTGCAGAAGACTTCCAACGACTTGTTGAGTCCATGCCACGTCGAGTTGCTGCACTTCGCCGGGCGGAAGGAGGGCCGACACGATATTAAGAGGTATCCCATGACTTTTGTCACTTCAGTGTGTAAGGGAATTTAACAGTTATTCATTTTTACGATTTATAATAATAAAATCCCTGTTTTGGACGTCTTTTTTTAACTTTTCGTGAATTACAAAAATTATATAATAGTTTGAGTTTTTATATAACATGAATTACATGGTAATGTTATTATAATTGTTGTTCTTCTTCTTCATTGGCGCAATGGCCCTATGGTGGGCCAATGCCGTCTGCCCACTGGTAGATTTCGAGACAGGAGATGTTTCCTTTTACTGGGTTTTATCTCAAACTTATATATTTGTATATTTTTATTAAAATTTATCACAGCTAAAAATGTGTGTAACCTGGGAACACTGGGTCATATCTGGTAATGAAACTATAAAGTTAATATACTCATGTCCATAAATTAAGGAAAATTCAGAATCACACAGAAATTGAACTCTTAAATAAAAATTCCACCTGTAGAATTATCACACACATCTTGAAGAAGAATATGCAAATTACAGGAAACCACCAGATGGCGCGGATAGTACGTCACAATGACGAGAGTGTAAGAGAGGGGGTATATAAGGAATGGTGGCAAAGAAGTAAAATTGTTCACAAGCGCTTTAAAAGCCTTTCAGTGCAATAACCGCATAGTTAGGGCACAAAGGAAGCATTTGGATGAATTTTTTACGAGGTAGAATTATCGGACGACTGGAATGTGGACGTACCCAGCTGGAAGTATCCGAGGAACTTGGAATCGCCCAGAGTGTCATCTCCAGGTTTTGGCAACGATTGCAAGACGATGGTAATGTGAGTAGATGTTAGAGCACAGGTCGCCCCCGAGTTACAACGCCGAATGAGGACCGGTATTTAGCAGTTACTGCCAAAAGAAACAGACGGAGCACAGCATCAGACCTGTCTCGTCAGCTCTCTTCAGCTACCGGTAAGACAGTTTCAAGGCAGACCGTGTACAGACGCTTAGGGCACATTGGTCTATATGCTCGTAGGCCTGTCAGATCTGTTCCACTTACCGTAACTCACTGTCGCCTGCGATTAACCTGAGAGCATGCATTGTGGACACCGCAACAGGTCTTGTGTGATGTTTTCCGATGAGTCCAGGTTTAGTTTGCAGTCTGATTCTCGCCGAACTTTCATATGGAGGGCGCCAGGTACCCGTTACCACCAAGAGAACACCATTGAACGACATCGTTACGGTGGTGCAGGATGGCTCGTTTGGGGAGGAATTATTCTTGGTTCCAGAAATGACCTGCATGTTCTGAGTGTAACAATGACAGGCCACATCTATCGGGATGTCATTCTGGAACAACATGTACGTTTGTTTCGGGGCGCCATGGGTGCTGAATTTCTTTTATGGATGACAACGCCCGTCCTCACCGTGCAAACATTGTAGACGGATGCCTTCAATTGGAGGATATCACCCGTATGGATTGGCCAGCATACTCACCGGACTTGAATCCAATAGAGCATGTGTGGGATATGCTTGGCCGACGAATTGCAGCCCGTCAACCCCCTCCCACCGGTCAACCGGATCTTCGGAGGGCATTGCTTGATGAGTGGTGTAATATTCCCCAAGAACAGATTGATAATTTGATACTCAGCATGCTTAGGCGTTGTAAGGCCTGTATTGCATCGTCCGGGAGACATACTCCATATTAACCATCATACTAAGCATGTTATACTGTTTTTTGTAAATAGGTTCTTTTTTGAAATTTGCTTCCAGGGAGTAAAAATCGCAATTTTTATTCATTATGTCAAACATATAGCATCTTTTTGCTCATTACCTTTTGTTTAATAAATAGACTTTACAAATAAGTCAAATTTGTTTTGCTTCTGTCTCTTTCTTTGCCTGAACTTCATTATCCTTAATTTATGGACATGAGTGTATTATGTTGCTACTAATACAATTAATTGTTTTCATGTTAGATGATTTACATAAGATATACATTTTTTTGTTCTAATGCAGCTGGCAAACACTTAGACAATTGGCTTCGTTGCCTTAAAGCAAAAAGCTGCACCGACATTATTCACTTAGCATTATCCAGGAGGTGCGTGTAGTTTGAAGATAAACTACGGCTACGGAGTAACAATACCTCCGCAACGCTTTACGATCATGTTAGACCGGGATCTATGGTTTAAAGTGGATTCCGAACCACTACAAACATCCATGGCACCGCCGGGACTTGAACCCGAAACCTGTGGTACCGAGAGCCAGAGCGCTATCCATTCGACCATTCAGACCCCATTTTTTTTAATTATAGTAAAAAAAAAAGTAGAAAATTTACGACATTGTTTTTCAATTTATTTTGTAAATTATCATATTCTTAAAAATACATGCTAACAAATTAAATATGAAAAAAAAAAAAATGTTATAAATTATTGCATAAGAGAATTGCTTTATTTAACAAATTATTATTAAATCAACAAATATTTATTTCAAATTTACATACATGTTCTTAATAAAATTTATCGCAACTAAAATTGTCTGTAACTTGGCAACACTGGTTATACCTGTTACTGAAACTTTAAAGTGAAAATTATCTTCTTTATACAACAAATACTACTAATACAGTAAATAGTAACATTACAGTAAATAATAATAACATAAATTGCTTTCATATTAAATAATGTACACAAGATATACATTTGCAAGTTTATTTTTCTAACTCTTTTTCTATCTAATTTTTTTTTTTTTTTAAAATTTTATAAAATTCATATGTTTGTATAAATATATCGTTTATATATATTCGTAGGTTTATATAAATTCATATATAAAATTCATAAAATATGTTAAATTTATGTAAAGGAAATTATTTTTTTATTTTTTAGGCCGAAAATATGGCGACATACATCGGATATCCTAATGAACTGTTAGAAGAATGGAAAGTAGCAGAAATTTACGATGGAGTATATATCAATGCTTGATTTCTATTATTTAAAACTTTTTTAAATTTAAAATTATCATTTTAAGTGCAAAAATTTTTAAAATTTAATAGTAAAATTTAAAAACTTTTACTATCTGACACAAATAATTTTTTTATTCATACTACATTTTATTTCGATTTATATCTTTGATATTTGTGAAAAAGTAAATTGATGAATGAATAAATAACATGAATTAATCTAAGCAAAATTATTTACAATTATGAATGAATATATTGTTTTTTAAAATTAATTTTAATTATGAAGGAATATATTGGTATATAAAATTATTTTCAATTATAAATTAGATTATTATTTTAAATTATTTCTAATTATGAATGAATATATTATTATTTAAAATTATTTGTAATCATGAATGAATATATTATTATTTAAATTATTTTCAATTAGGAATGAATATATTATTATTATTTAAAATTATTTTCACTTATGAATAGAATAAATTTAATGGCATAATAAAATCTAAACTGCTGAAAAAAATTTTCAATTATAGTTTTTACGTAAATAAAGAAAAAAAGTAATTTTATTCCTTCAAAATATATTTTATATTAAGTGAATTAACAATATTCAAAAAAACGTCTAAATCTATGGAAATTATGAAAAAAAGTTATTTTAAATATGGTGAAACGATTTTAAAATTTAAATTTAAATATGATGAAAAATCAAAAAGTAATTTTAAACTATTTTATTTTATCTTTTAAAAATTTAATGAAAGCATTTTTCATTTCTCAAAAACTTCTATCTGAAACAAACATTTATCTTTTGTCTACTTTTGAATTTTTAATCTTCATATTTTTTTATGAAAATCTATAATATTTTTCTTCTAATGCAGCTGGCAAATAGACCGTGATCTTTCGCCATAAGGGCTGCACCGATGTTACTCACTTTGCATTACCCAGGGGGCGCGTGTAACTGGATGGTAAGCCACGGACGCGGAGTAACAATGCCTCCGCAACGCTCTACGATCCTATTAGGACCGGGACCTACAGCTTAAAGTGGGTTCCGAACCACTACAAATACCCATGGCAAAGCCGGGATTTGAACCCGATACCTGTGGTACCGAAGGCCAGAGCGCTAGCCATTCGGCCATCAGGCCTCCTCAAAAAAAATCTATAATATAAAAGTATTTAAAGTGTCAAAAGAAAATATTTTTATCACTTTTCAAGTAATTAATGTTTAGATTTAACATTTTTCTATAATAAATAGTTTTGTTTCATTTTTAATATTTATAAAAATGTCACATTATATAGAATTGGTAAAAATGATTTGCATTAAATTTATATTTTGTTCCGCAGCTACACTTAAATTCAACCAGTTATTTTGAAAACGTAAGAATCTTGAGAAAATGGGCCACTGACTACGTTCTTGCCAAATTACGTACACCTAACATCAAAGGAGAGTAAGTAACAAGTAGAAAATATTTATTAAATAAAATAATACAACAGCTTTCAATACACTTTTCCAAATAATACATGTGAAGCAGCATTAATATTCATAAGATCATACAAAGACTTGAAAATAAAATCCTACGTATGATTACAAATTCACCGCAATTCTTTTGCAGAAGATACAGCACTCCTCACTCAAGGTCGTAAACATTTTATCATTAGTAAAAATCTTCAGAATTATATTAATCAACTTGAACAATGGCTTATTAAGTGGAAAATTCAATTAAACGCTGGAGAAAACTGGAGCAGTACTATTCACGCGTAAAAGGGTTCTTAACACTTCTTCTATCAAAATTTATAATAATCCTATTAACTGGACTGGGAAGGCTAAATATTTACGTGCAATCTTAGATCATAAATTGAATTATGTTCCTCACATTAATTTTCTTAGGGAAAAATTTAATAGATGCATTCGCGTACTATATCCACTTATTTGTAGGTACTCTACTATGACGTTGGAAAATAAGAAAACTCATTAATCTTGCTTACTTGAGGCCAATACTTGCATATGCGAGTCCTATTTGGGATCTACTGCTCCGTCTAATTTAAAGATCATACAAAAGCTTGAAAATAAAATTATACGTATGATTACAAATTCGCCTAGTTTTTCCGAAATGAGGATATCAGACATGCTCTTTCCCTCCCAAGTTTTAAACAATTTGTTCATAAAATTGCACAAAAATTTTTTTAACTCCTTTCCAAATATTAATGATTCTGGTTTTTTTAATGATTAAACCAGGGGTTTCCAAACTACGGTCCGCGGGTCAACTCCGGCCCGCCAGTGTCATCAATCCGGCCCGCGACAGCGAATAGCTTATTGTTTCTGTAAGAAGTTGGATAAAAAACACAGAATGATAATAACTCGGTTTTATTGACTTGCTAGGTAAAGCTTAATGGCAAGCATAATACGCAGGAAATTTTGCTTAAGAATAACAACTAACGAATAATTGAAATGAATCCCGCTAACATTATAAACTAGTGAACATTCCGCGGTTACCCTCGGCAGTTATGTTGGGGTAAAGAGTATCGCATATGCACGTATGTTGATGTTTGGAATGTATATATCCTGAATCAAATATATGAATTTTATCCTGAAATTCCTCAGAACGGAAAAGCTAAATTAACGCGAATGAAACCGACCACTAGATGTCGTCAAGTGTCACGGTCGTATCGAATACATAATAGTCATTGTAGTAATTAAACCAGCTAATTTAGCAAGCGTATGCTCGTTTATAGCGCGTACTCGGCGACTAGTCTAGAAATTATAGATAATGTCAGAAAAATTAAAACGGTTTTGGCCCTTGGTACTTGCCAGAATAAACAGTATGGCCCTAAGGCTGGAAAGTTTGGAGACCCCTGATCTAAACGACTATAATGACGACATTTCTGATTTTAAAAATCGCAAAAGACCTCGCGCTGTTCTGAATATTATTCATTAACGTTTCGATATACTCCTTTCCGAATTGCCATGCAGTTTCCACGCTGAGTCACAATTTCCCCTTCAATCGTTTTTGTTTCTATTGTTTATTTTTTTAATTACCTTCTTAAAAAGTATAATAATAGTATAAAAAATATATATACATAATGTTTTTATTAATTAAAAAATAAATAAAAATTATTCATAAGTTAATTATTTTTAATAAATTATTAATATATATATGCATGTATATCTTACTACTTTTCTATCTAATCAATGGACTTAAAGTTAAAGAAACTTTTCTCATTCACAAAGCAGGATACAGAGGTTGCTAAGCAACCAAGGTTCTCCGTCAACCTGGCAAATCGTCGTCATTAATATTCATACAACATAATAATATCACAGCATAACATAATTATGATTTTGTAACCTATATTATAAAGTCATTTTCACCTATTATTAACTGTCACCTAACATCAAAGGAGAGTACGTAACAAGTAGAAAACATTTAATAAATAAAATAATATAACAGCTTTAAATCTACTCTATCATATAATGCATACGAAGTAACAATAATATTCATGCAACAAAATAATATCATAACATTATAATATCATAACATAACATTATAATATCATAACATGATAATTATGATAATATAACATACATAATAAAGTTTCATCGATCATTAAAGAAGAGTACTACTGTGCCCAAAAAGTAAGACAAATTTTTTTTTTTTTCAAAACCTCTTTATTTATTCTTCCAAATTTATTTCATCGTCTTCAAAGTAATCCCCTCCGGACACAATGCACTTATGTCAACTTTTTTTCCAATCCGCAATGCATGCTAAAAGTCATCGGCAGCAATGGCCTTCAAAGAACGTGGCGATTCACGTTGAAACTCTTCAATCAACTCAAAACGATGTATGTCCCGACGTGGTCTTTTGAGTTTAGGGAATAGCCATAAATCGCATGGTGTGATTGTGGAACGATATGGGTTTCATTTTTGGCGAAACAGTCTTGAAGAATCAATGCAGTATGAGCTGGCGCATTCAGTGTTTTCGGTACCAATCGAGATTTGAAGCGTTTGAGGCCCAAAAGGGAATTGACTGATCCTTTGGAAAATCCAACATCAGCAGCAAGGTCTCTAATTGTAAATCGACGATTTGTAAGCACCAAATCTTTAATCTTTTTGAACGTGAGCTTCGTCGGTTGAAGTTGATGATCAACTAGAGAACTCTTCGTTTTTAACGCGTTCTCTGCCTTCTTCGAACTATTTATACCACTTCTAACATTTCTTTCCGATATAGGAATGCTCACCGAATGCCTTCCTCAACTTTCTATACGTATCCACAAGCAAAATGTAATGCAAGTTCTTTGCTCAATTAATTCAGGCATTTTAAAAATTGCCGGAGTCACTTTTAGCGTTACACAAAACCAAGCGTAACTCAAACACTAATGAATATTGTGACGTCAAATTTCACACAGATGTCAAGGACAGTGCCAGCAACCTAAAAAAAAGAAAAATAAATTGAAATTCCATAAGCCTCGGGAATTTTAAATTGAAAGTGGGTCTTACTTTTTGGACGCAGTAGTGAGTATCAAGTAGCATATATTTTAATATTTGAATTTGTGTGTCTAACTTATAATAAAACATAAATTTTTTTTTTGACCAATCACTTTTGGGAATTTCTAAAAACCTTATGCTTGAAACTTCCAGTTGGAAGAAGCGTTCTGCTGCTGCAGTTGTCAATGCTTTTTACAATTCTATCGAGAACAGTATCGGTGAGTTTGTTTCTTCGCAAGTTTACTGAATCTACGAAATTATCTTTTAAGAAAATATTAACTTTTTTTTTTTTTTCTCTCTCTCTTTTCAGAATTTCCAGCAGGGATATTGCAGGGAATCTTCTTTGACAAAGATAGGCCTAAGTATAAATAGCCTTGAAATTTTTTTCTTTATTTCATTATGAAAAAAATATAAACAATTATTGAATTTCTGCACTGCCTACTACTAATTTCTTGAAAATTGAATTATTCATTTCATATTTAGAGTATTAAATGTTTAAAGTTTAATTAATGAGTTAATAGAGAGTTTTTGAATAACGTTTTTTTATCGTCCGATATTTTTCTTCTAGCGCACATGCTCATAAGAAACATTGTACCTGTAATACTGCACTACTGTGCTATTCTATGAGCATGCGCGTTAGGGAGAAAAATATATCGGACGATAAAAAAACGTTATGCAAAAAATTCTCTAATGATTAAGGAATGTTAAATGATGAAGGTTTAATTGATGAATGTTAAATGAGGAAGGTTTAGTTAATAAATTTTAAATGATTAATATTTTCAATGAGTGTTAAATGATTAACGTTTAATTAAGTATTAAATGATTAATGTTTAATTAATGAGTTAATGATTAATAAATGTTAAATGATGAATGTTAAATGATGAAGGTTTAATTAATAAATTTTAAATGATTAATATTTTATTAATGAGTGTTAAATGATCAAGGAATGTTAAATGCTTAATGTTTAATTAATGAGTGTTAAATGATGGTAAATGTTAAATCTACAGTAAAAACATTAGCATGCTAAAAAGCTTGAAAAAGTATAAGTACTGAATATTCATACTTAATAAAATGTTAAAATGATATTTTGTGATATTTAATCGAATGTTATAATTGTATTTATTGATATCTTAAGGAATGTTAAATGCTCAATGTTTAATTGATGAGTGTTAAATGATTAATGTCTAATTAATGAACGTTAAATGATTAAGGAATGCTAAATTATTAGGATTTAATTAATTAATGTTAAATGATTAGTGTTAATGATTAAATTAATATGATTAAATTAGATTGAGTTAGCTAAATAATTAAGGTATGTTAAATGATTAACGTTTAATTAATGGATGTTAAGTGATTAAGTAATGTTAAATTATTAATGTTAAATTAATGAGTGTTAAGCAACGTTAAATGTTAAATTCACAGGAAAAGTATTTATATACTAAATAAGTTTAAATATAAGTACTGGATATTTATAATTAATAAAATGGTAAAATGATATTTTGTGATATTTAATCGAAGGTTATAATTGTATTTAATGTTATTTAATAGAGCATTTAAATGGTATTTATTAATATTTAATATAATGTTGCAATGAATTTTACAGAATATTTTTTGTCACAAAATGAACATACATCATTATGTTAAATTTTTAGAAGTATTCTAATCTTAATTATTTAAGTAAAATGCTAAACTAAGTAAGAAACTATTTTCGAATAATAATTTAAGGAATAAAATTACATTAAACCTGTTATTTTATTAAACAATAATAACTTTCTTCTTAATTTTTAATATTCTTTGTTCTTGATTGATTGTTTAACAATTAATTTAAATTATATATTACTTATAAAAATATTAAACTTCTTTCAGCTATTTAAACTTCGGAGCCATCGGATTTGTTATAGGACATGAAATCACTCACGGTTTTGACGATAGAGGTAAATAAGAAAGTTGGTATAGTAATTTAAACTTAAATAAGGATTTTTAAACCATAATATATATATATTGTAACCCCTCGGTCTATACTATAGACCTATAACGGCTTCAAGAAGAAGGCCTCTTTCTGGTTCATGGGAACACTTTAAATTTTATTTACAAGCATTATTTCTATATACATAACTCTTTTTTACAATGAAATGAAAGTTAAATATATAAATTAGATACACAAGGGCTGTTTACTCCAACGATGGAAATTTTCAGATCTCTTAAGTCTACGACGAATATAGTCCAATTGGTCTGTGACAGACCTTAATTATCACACGGCATGATACATGAAACCACAAGGACCTCTCTTTATAAACAGGCGGAAGTTTCGGCCAAATCAGTCACTTTCAGGAAAAAAAAAAAACAAAAAAACAGCACTTCTTAAAAATTCCCTTGAAGAACACTCGTCAAAAGGGACGAGGGGGAGTGCATGGTCTGCATGGTCTTCAGTTCATTTTCAATGCATGGTCTGTCACCAATCCCGATGCAACTACTTACGGATTGTCGGTCGGGGTTGGTGGTCAACCAGAGGGCTCTTCGTCTTCAACGCGTTCTCTGCCTTCTTTGAACTGTTTTTACCACTTGTGAACATTTCTTTCCGACATAGGAATGCTCACCGAATGCCTTCTGCAACATTCTATACGTTTCCGCAAACAAAATTTAATGCACGTTCTTTGCTCAATTTATTCAGACATTTCAAAAATCGCCGGAATCCGTTTTAGCGTCTCACAAAGCCAAGCGTATCTCAAACACTAATGAATATTTCGACGTCAAATTTCACACAGATGTCAAGCACAGTGCCAACAACCTAAAAAAAAAAAAAAAAACTTGAAATTCCATAAGCCCCTGGAATTTTAAAGTTACTAATTAAAATGCCCAGGAAATTTAAATTGAGACTTGGTCTTACTTTTTGGACACCGTAATATTTCTTAGACATTTTTAACATGTCCATTGTTAGGGCATTTATTACTATTCAATTAACTGGATATTTTTCTATTTTTAGGTCGTCAATTCGACAAAGATGGGAACAACATAAATTGGTGGGAACCAGAGACGGACTCGACTTTCAAAGACAGGGCTCAGTGCATAATAGACCAGTATGGAAACTATTCTGTGGGGGAAGTTGGACTACAGGTAAGTTTTTCGCAATTATTTCTTTGCTTAAAAACATTAATTTAAAAACAAGTAATAAAAAAAAAAAAAAAAAATTTAAGTCAATTCCTACTCTTTTTCCCATTATATTGCAGAAAGTCCTTTATAAATAATTTTCATTCATTTTTTAAGTATTTTTATATATCTGGCGCCATCTATTGGTAGATATATGCAACTTAAATCTAAAAAAAAACTAAAATTAATTAATTAAATTTAATTACTGAGTTAATATTTGAAAAAACTGTTTTAACATCAAGTGTCATCCACTACAAGTTAAAAAAAATGTATTTGAACTTGAGTGGATGAATAAAAAAGTATTTTATGAACGATTGGAAATTTGAACAAGATATATGTAGGGAGAGTGTGAGCTATTAGAAGGAATTGAAAAATAAAACTAATATTACTTTAAAAATCAATTTACTATTAAATTTGAAACAAAATAGTGTCATTCGAATATTCGAAAATAATGTCATTTGAATATTCTTGAATTGAAATCTTATAATTAAGTCATTAATAAACAACTGGTTTGTTTCAGGACAAAGTAAAAATATTTTTATTTACATTTTCAATTGTTAAAAAAGGAAAACAAACTTCTTTGTTTGTTGACTTTAAACAGTTACTTTAAAAGTTTACTTTTAAAAATTGATGATAAACAATTTGGACAAGAAAACAGTAGTCGACTTAAAACTTAGTGCAAAATTATATGAATGTAACAGAATATGTAAATTCCAAAACAATTTCAACAATAATTTGATCAACCAAACGTCATGGCTAAGCGACAAGAAGGAAATTCTTCATTAGTTAAAGAATTTCGAATTACATTTTTAAAAATATATTTCTGACTTTAGAAGAGTTTGATTAAAAAAATGTTTGCAATTATTTCAAAATTCAAATAAAAAAATCCTATATTTTACAGTTAGTTACAATAATTAACTAAATACAAATATGTGATTTATAGTTTATTTAATATATTAAAAATAATTAAATTATTTAATTTGAACTTTTCTTTTGATGAAATTGATTTATTTTAAATAAACATTCTTTCAAGCCATTTATAACTATCGATTAATCAGCAAATAACTAATAATTAGTTTAATCCAAATAGCTATTGCTTAAAATCTATGTATTCTAATTTTTTTTTTTTTATGTTTGATGTATTACAATATTCTTTTTTAACTCTTAAAATAGTTTGTGTACAATGCATAGTTTCGAAAAATACTTATCGATATTTATTTTTTTCTTTTACTTACAGGTGAATGGCATCAACACGCAAGGCGAGAATATAGCAGACAACGGTGGCATCAAGGAGGCATTTAGGGTACGAAAACCCCTATTTTTTATTCAAATTACATAACAGAATCGTTTGGTAGGCGGGTTTATATGGAATGTACATAAAGACTTTATTTCGAATAAATGGCAACAGTCTGTTATCAAACGATTTTCTTGGAACAAAATATAATAAATATTTGTGTTCTTTTTTTTGTTATGCGTCCTAAACCATAAGAAGATTTTTATTAACTCGTATAAGGTTTATTTATGCATGACGAAATGCAAAATTGATTATTCACTTATTTTAATATATTTTTTATTTGCTATAAAAATATATAGAATTTTCTTGCATTTTTATACTTTCTATTGAGATAAATTATTCCGGCATATTTTTAGAGAACATATCTGTTACAAATTTCAAGATACATAAAAAATTAAACTTGCGGGGAAGTTATAAATATATAAAAAATTAATAGATGGAACTTAGTATCATTCGACTATTATTTATTCAACATGTCGTCGAAAGTTAATAATGTAACTGAAAGATATAAAGTGTAATTTTATGTCGTTGAACTATTGTAGAACGTAGCTCGTTTGTGAGAAATTTATATAAAATTAAAATAAGAAAATTTCAAATTTTTTAATAATTTTTTCTTTATTATTTATAAGTTTATATTATATAGAAATTGTAAAAGATTAAAAATTAGTTTAATAAGTTTGAAATGAATTAATTTTGAATTATTTATTCATTTTTAATTTATTTAGAACTCGTAAATTACAGCAGACGATAAAAAATCAATTTTTAAATTTAAACAATTAAATAGCTGCTATAAAAACTTGAGTGAATAATTAATAAAAAACAATCTTACTTTGATATTTTATAAAATTATTTAGTTTGTAAATAGTGGCAACGAGAAATTTTGTTTTGATGTATGTATGATGTATTTTGTAACGTTTTTATTCCAGGCTTACTTGCAATGGATTCAGGACCATGGAGCTGAAGACTTTTTGCCTGGAATCAAGTATTCTCCAACGCAACTATTCTGGATCAGTGCAGCTAATGTATGTGATTGATTGGGTTGTTTTTTTTTCTTTTTATGGTTATTATATTATAGCTTTTTTTCAATTCCTACTATTAGTTCACACTCTCTCTTTATATATATGTTTACGGTGTTCAAATTTTAAATCGTTAATAAAATACTTTTTATTCATTCACTCAAGTTCAAATACATTTTTTAACTTGTAGTGGATGACACAGGATGTTAATACAGTTTTTTTTCAAATATTAACTCATTAATTAAATTAAATTAATTAATTTTGGTTTTTATATGGGAGAAAAATTTTTATCTTATATAAGATATTTAGCATTATATAAATGTAGGAATAAATACCATCAGTGGCGAAGCGTGTAGATCGCTGGAAAAAAAATTTCTGATTTCATTTTGGATTCTAGTCTGAGTCAAGGAGGGAACAAAATGGAAAATTTATATTAATTGTAATCATATAATAAAAAGTAACTAAAATAAAATTTTTCTTTGTTCACCTAAGTTGGAATTGACTTTAATTTTTTATATATATATATTACTTATTTTTTTAGAATTTTCAAATCATGACGTGTTATCAGCAAGCCTTCTAGAATTTACTATTAGCCTGCAACTTAACTAAATCCAAGTAGAAAAATAACTTTCCTGCATAATTAAGTTATTGTGAATAGAATAGTTGATATTTTTTTACTTCTAATTCGGAATTCTGATTAGAGAAAGGTTGATTTTAAAATTCATCAAAGCTTGAGTTGCTATTCATAAAAAAATTATTTTATATTATTTTTCTAATTGATTTTTAAAAATTTATGTGACAAAAATTGTGAAAGTTGATTTTCTTAATTTCATGTAACAATTTGTGAAAGTTGATTTTTTAATTTCACAATATTGTGACAGTTTTTTTTTTTTATTTTTATTTCATGTTACAATTTGTGAAAGTTGATTTTTTTTTTTTTTTAAATTTATGTGACAATTTTGTGACAGTTGATGTTAAAATTTTATATACAACCTCCCATCCCAATTTTTTAAAATCCATTGTATCCTCCTTGGTGGTTTATTCTTTTACCATAAACGTTTTATTTACAATACAATTTATCATAGGAATATGTTTTTATTAAGGTTCTAAAAATATAATCAGGTCATTACCAACTTGTTTATATATATATATATTTTGTAACGTCTAGGCCTATACTAAACCTAAAACGGCTTCAAGAAGAGGGCCACTTTCAATTTCATAGGAACACTTTAATTTTTATTTACGAAATTTAAATATATATACAGAACTCTATTTACGTAAAAATGAAAAAAAAAGATAATTTGATTCACAAGTGCAGTTCATTCCAAGGTCGAAGATTTTCAGAGTTCTCGAGTCTCAAGTTGAGTCTACGACGAATCTAATTGCCTGGTCTACGGCAGACCTTAATTAACACAAGACGTGATACACGAAACAACAAGAGACTCACTTTAGAAACAGGCGAAAACTCCGCCCTGTTCTGTCCCTTTAGAGAAAAAAAGCGAAAGAATACTCTTTGTCAACTCGTAGCAGAACTCTCTCCACCTTCTTCAAAAACCTCCCTTTAAGAAAATCCGTCAAGAGGGAGAGGTGTCAGCTTTCCTCACTTCTCAGTGGAGTAGACAATTTCTCAGCCTATGGTCTATCACCAATAACGATGCAACAACTCATGGCATATTCCATGTTCAATTTGTAATTGTTTCAACCTGTGAAGGTTGCACAGGCAATCGTTAATTCCATGAGATCTCATTACTCAAGACACTGAATATTTGCTATCAGATTTGAGTGACAGGTTGTTCTCTTTAGTACAAAATACTAATTGCATGTAATATAATCACCTACAACACTGCTTATATGCTGTCAAATTTGAGTGATAGGTTGATATCATCTACTTGCCAATTAATATACATCCCTCTCTCCTGGGAAAGAAATGTTATAACTCTTCCCGTGGAAAAATTCGACAATATATATATATGACAGTAGTTGTTAATTATGTTATTGCTACTCTCTATATGTATTTTTGTCTTTAACATTGATTAACAGGATCTTTGCTTATGTCCTCGAATGTCATAATTATACTGATGACTTCATATGCCACGGTAATAATCTGAATAACTGGCATTTTAAAACGTATATCAAACAGACTTATTTCATTACTTTCAGCATGTAGCAAACCGGATTTACCGTTCAAACAGTAAGTCTGCAATGTGCATGGCTTTTAATGAACTTGTTTGTGAGAGGGAGAAAAATCATGTAACCTTAAACCGCGTGGTTCATATTAGTTGTCACGAAATGGATTATAAGAGTGTTTCATACAATTGAGCTATGGAGGATAAAACTTGGACGCACGCACAGCGATGAACTCATTATTTGAGTGGAAACGAAATTTTGCTTTAATGTTTGAAGTAGCGAAATAAAAGAGTCTCACAAAGTCTTAAAGGAACATTGTTTGCAGACTGACTTTCTATTGAAGCCTGTTGAGCCAATCAGCCGCATCTTTTCACTGGAAATTTCTGATAAATTTTAGAAGATCGTAATCAAGAAATGTACTACTTTTTCTTGACAAAAGGATTTCAGAAGAGAATATTGTTCGTCGTGATAGCAACTATTATCTCTTTTTCCCACATAATTTTATGAAAAGTTTATATATATATATATATATATGTATGAATTTCTAAGGATTACAAGAAACTGCTTTTAGATTGTGTTAAGAAATTTTTTTGTGCCGGTTACATGTGTTATATTAGATTAACTTAATTTAGGTTTCCTTGTAATTGTTCAAGCAGCGTATTTAATTGTAAGAACATTTAAATTAGAATTTTATAAACCTGAGAATTATTCACATTAATAAATTTTTTTAGACAATCATTAAATATAATTTTAAATTTAAAAGCCTTTTTCGAGAAATTAAAATCAATTAAAACCAATTTCATTTCTTTTATTATTTACGATCTTCTGTCTACACATTTTATTATGAGAGTATTTACGTTGTTATACTTAGTTTTGCATGTAAATTTAGAAAGTATAATTTTACAATGGTGAGAATCAATATTTTATATCTAATCTCAAGAAAAACATTTACTTATTTTTAATTTTCAATAGGTATGGTGCGGAAAATACAGGCCCGAAGTTTTGAAGCTGCGAATCATGACAGGATCCCACAGCCCAGCTCCATACAGGTAAGGATTAACGTAAAAAGGAATTACTTTTGATACAGGAACATTCGTTTTCTTTTATCTAACTATGATAAATGATTATTTTGCTGTCCATCTTCATCAAATAGATATTTACAATGGAATCTATAGTTTCAAAGAAGTAATGGACTGGAGTCTATACCCATAATTGCCACTTTCAGATTCTCAGAGACTGAGAGGCCAGTGAATTAATGGGTCGATAGCAATGTTACTTAGTGTGTCTGTTTATCATATATGTTTTCATATTCATTCTGTTTTTGTGATGATACATTTCCCTTCACAACCTAAAAACTCTTTTATTCAACTCACACACCAACGCGCATTGAAAATGATGCCTCCCAAAAGGACCTTTTAATGGGAATGGCTTTGCATTTGTAAATCATATGGGCGAAAACACGGAAATTTCCATCAATTAAGATGATTATCGATGCTATACACTGATATATATACTATCAAAATCTCCATCTCATCTCTTCATTTTTGAAAATAGTGACTACATCACAGCAAGAATAAGCCACTAGCGAATTCGAACGCCATACGAACACCATTCGCCGCATGTGTAACTATGCAGACACCATTCACATCATATGTAACCATGAGAATACTCTTCGCATCATACACTGGAAGTGACAAAGTCATGGGATAGCAATATGCAAATTTTCAGATGGCAGTAGCATCGCGTAGAACAGGTATAAATGCGCAGTGCTTTCGCAGAGCTTTCATTTCTGTTCAAGTTATTCATGTGAAGAGGTTTTGACGTGATGATGACCGCACGACGGGGAGTAACAGACTTTAAACGCGGAATGTTAGTTGGAGCTAGGCGCATGGGTCATGCCATTTCGGAAATCGTTAGGGAATTCAACATTCCCAGATCCACTGTGTCAAGAGTGTGCCGAGAGTATGAAATTTCAGGCATAACATCCCAGCATGGACAGCGCAGGGGTCGACCGCCTGCACTTAACGACCGAGACCGGCGACGTCTGCAAAGAGTCGTAAATTCTAACAGACAAGCAACACTGCGTCAAATAACCGCAGAAATCAATGTGGGACGTACAAGGGACTCTGTTAGAACTGTGCGGAGAAATTTGGCTTTCTTGGGCTATTTCAGCAGAAGACCGACTCGAGTGCCTTTACTGACAGAACGACATCGCTTGCAGCGACTCGTGGGCACGTGAGCATATCGGTTGGTCCCTAGATGAATGGAAAAAACCGTGGCCTGGTCCGATGAGTCACGATTTCAGTTGGTAAGATCTGATGGTAGGGTTCGAATGTGGCGCAGCCCCACGAAGCCATGGACCCAAACTGTCAGCAAAGGCACTGTTCAAGCTGGTAGTGGCTCCGTAATGGTGTGGGCTGTTTTTCATGGCATGGACTTGGTCCTCTGGTGCGACTGGACCGAGCATTGACTGGAAATGCTTATGTTCAGCTACTTGGAGATCACTTGCAGCCATTCATGGACTTCATGTACCCAAACAACGATGGGATTTTATGGATGACAATGCGCCATGTCACCGGGCCACAACTGTTCGCGATTGGTTTAAAGAACATTCTGGACAATTCCAACGAATGATATGGCCACCTAGATCGCCCGACATGAATCCCATCGAGCATTTATGGGACATCATCGAGAGGTCTGTTCGTGCCCAAAATCCTGCACCATCAACGCTTTCACAATTATGGACGTCTATCGAGACAGGATGGCTCAATATTCTTGCAGAAGACTTCCAACGACTTGTTGAGTCCATGCCACGTCGAGTTGCTGCACTTCGCCGGGCGAAAGGAGGGCCGACACGATATTAAGAGGTATCCATGACTTTTGTCACTTCAGTGTATGTAATCATGAAGACACCATTCACACCATGTGTAATCATGCAGTCACCCTCCGCACCATGTGTGTAAGCATCTCTGTATCAAAATACTCATAGGTGTCTAATGGATTTTTTCTTTGGGCAACGTGGGGTACCTGTTATGGAGTTCTATGGTTTTAAGAACCACAATACCTCCACATCTTAAAGTAATTAAAAAATATGCACAAAATGTGTTTGCTTAAATTAAAGAGTAAAAATTAAATAAAATAAAACAGATTAAAAATTTAGGAAAAACATCTCTTGCTTGAGAACAATTAAAGCAAGAGATCGGAAAAAGCTAGGAGCTATAGGTACAATTAGGAGTCGTTGACGATGCCCAAAAAATAAAAGGTTAAAATTAAATTAAAAAATTTAAGAGTTAAGACAAAAATAAAATAGAAGGAAATTAAAGATTAAGCAAACAAGTAAAAAAGTGCATTGGAAATAATTATGTATACAAAACCAGAATTGGCAGATGATGATTGACTGGATCACCGGTAGATGGCGCCATCAGTCAATTGACGGGTAAATTTGGAGGACACCTAGCAAAAGTCAGGAAAAGCACATCTTTTTATAAAAATTTAAAAAATTGATTCCAATAGTACTGAGTACTTGACGTGAGAAAGAGTTAATTGCTATTGAATTAGAAATTAAAAAATAAAGTAAAAATTTTAATTAAGCAATCTCATATATTATTATTATACAATCAGGACAACTACTTCTACAAAAGTTCTTTGGGAAAAGTTTTTGTCTTTTATCACTCTTAGGTGACCTTGTTTTTAGCAACATGGAACACAAAGTCCACAACAAACAGGAAAAATCGTATATACACGTTTCCAGTCACATTAATACCAGTCACCTGAACAAAAGCCAGAATATACACACTTGTAGCAATACGTAGC
>BPLR01003710.1:0-27962 GCA_021605095.1 Caerostris extrusa
TAAATATATATTTTTAAGAAATATTTCTTAAAATATATATTTAAAAAAAATAATGGTAAATTTAATGCATTTTTTTCTATAAAAATAATTTCAGTTTAACCATTTATGTCTCATAAATTTTACTTCTTGTTTTTACGTTAAGACACAATTATCCATATTAAAAAGGAATACAAACATCAACACTTAAAACATATTTACAAAAACTTTATTTTTCTTTCATTGTATTACATAGTACTTAATATATATGAAGTCAAAAGAATTCCAGGTGTTTTTTTTAACTACGAACATTAGGCATAATTATAATTACGCATATTATTATTTAAGTTTTAAAACGTACATTTATAAAAGAAGAGCAAAACATTATACATTACAAAAAGAATATTTTCCTTTTGGTTTGCCTAGCATAAGGCTTAAAGATAGATATATGAAGTTGGAGGGATTTCAGTTGTTAAAAAAACAGTGAATAGTTAAGTAACAGCCATTAATTGAAAAAACAACCTCCTAAAGCATGAACTTTTTAGGTAGTAATTTCAACTTTATGTATGTTGTTATTTAAATCTTAAAACACAAATTTTATAAAGACTAGAAAAACGTTCTACAATGTATTTTCATGTTATTTAACAGCAGTTTATAAACATGTACATGCATATTTATGTTTGCATGTTTTTGTACTTTTTTTTGCTGCACCTCGTTTAATTTAACACATCAAAATTCTACTTCAAATTCATTATATTTCTTATTTATGTATATTGTAGAATTTTTCTCATTGGAAAAGGATTGTAGCATTTCATTCCTATTAAAGGGAATGTATATTCTTTAATTTAACCGCAGGTAAGTAGTTTTTGGATAATTATATTACATGAAATTAGTGTTTTTGAATTCATCAAATTACCTGTCACTCAAATCTGATAGCAGATATTCAGTGTCATGAATAATGAGAACTCATGCAAGTAGCAATTATTTATGCGACCTTAACAGATCGGAACGATTACAGATGGAACACGAACTACACCAGGTGCTGTTGCATCGTGATTGATGGACCATGGGCTGAAAGTGTCTACTCGAATGAGGAAGTGAGGAAAGCTCTTCCGCCCTTAAAAAGATTTTCTTAAAGGGAAGATTTTGGAGAAGAGGAGGTTCTGAAGAGTCGACAAGAAGTGTTATTTTTCTCTTTTTCTGAACAGGCCGGAGTTACCGCTTGTTTACGTAGAAGTGTCATAGTAAGGGGTCTGCTGCAGACCTGGTGAAAAAGAATCGCCGTAGTTTGAGAACTCTAAAACTAAGCAATTGTAAAATCTATAGCTATCTTTAATTTCTATTTTATTACTTATATAATCAGTTGAAAAAAAATATTTATTAAATATATATTGATCAATACTCCCAATACATAACTTTTTATTTACCATACATGTAGTAAAACATTTTGATGTTGCGTTCTTATTTGTCTTAAACCAATATGCGCATTGAATGTTATTAAAAATGTATGTTATTTTGTTGAATTATATCCTCAGTTAAAAAGAAAAATTAACTTTTTTTATTGAATATATATATATTTTAATCCGATATCCTGTTTGTTTGCGTTTTCATACAAACTATATAAATAAGTCACTTATGGCTTTTATTTCAAAGATATTCTTTCCAAAAAATGTATTTATTAAAATCTCTTTGGGTTATGGGATTATTTATAAACCTAAAGCCGCTTTCGGAAATTGCTTTATGCATCTTTACTTTCATATTAATGCATTAAATCCCAAGAGGAGAAAAAGTGGAAATAAATGAAATTCCAAATAATGTTTTTTTTGCAGTGTGCATTTAAAATAAGTGGTTTTTAAAAACTAAAGTTGTTGATGGAAAGCGTACCAAACTAAAAGTTATTTACTCACAATCCTGTGGGGATTAGTCTTAAACCGCACTGTTAAAAAAGAATAAATAAATGGTCTTTTTTTTTTGCAAACCGGTGGGATGCAAATGTGCATGAAAAAAAAAGGGGATAGATTTAGTTATTTGTTTCTAGATTTGCTTTTTGATCAACTAATTTACCGCATCTGCACTGTACCATTTTTATTTAACTTTTTGTGCAATTTACTCAATATTAAATAAGTAGGATGTTAAAAAATATTTATAAGCAACTTCGTCTACATTATTTTACGTTCACATTTATTTGCTTTTAGTAAGTATTTAAGCAATCAAAAAGAGAGTTAGTGAAAATATGTTATAGGTCATAATTCCATACAAAAAGAAAGTAAGTTTTACTGCAAGTGCCTTTTTTAGAGTAAATCGTGAGTAAATATTTTGATTATATAATTTTAAATTACAAAATTTCATATTATAGAATTATAAATTATAAATTATTATTATAAAATTTTAAAATTATAAAATTATAATTTTTTATAAAATTATAAATTATAAAATTATAAATTTTAAATTCTAAAATTATAAATTTTAAATTATAAAATTATAAATTATAAATTTATAAAATTTTACTGTGATTAAAAAATTAAAAATTATAAATTATTATAAAATTTTACTGTGATTAAAAATTTTAGCGCTTGAAAATTTTAAATATTTATGTCATTTAAAATACACTCACTACCAAAATTTAAGCACGCAGAGGAACATGTTAATTTAACGATAGCCATTCTGAATTAAAGATGAAGAAATTAGCAGCGGACTTAGACGGAGGTATACAAATATGTTTTGTAACAACCAATCATGGTTTCGATTCAAAAATATGCTACAAATGGCAGTCGAATGAGAAGCCACCAATGTGGAGGGTTACAATTGTAGGAGAAGTAAGTTGCTGATAAAAGTATTTAGAATTTATGTACCTTTTGTGTACAAGATGTACGTCGCTCTGTGACTTCCAGAAGATGAATGGGATATGTTGACCTCTGGCGCACTCTCCGATGCATTCAAACCGAACAATTAATCACAGGTGCTTCTATTTTCATCTATATTGATCATTATCCATTCCGTAATTTCGGGATTATGGAAACAATTTCTAACCGGACAACAAGTTGTTTTTGAGAACTACGACCCTCCGTCCAAGGGTTGTAACCCACAGGGAAGGTCGATATATTGCTATTGTAGCCGAGAGGAAACCAAAAAGTAAACTTCCATTCCAGAAGAGAGCAAATAAGGATTGAGAGGCCTTCGTTTCACACATCTCAGTTTCACCGCGAAGAACAATCCATATTTTCACTAGTTGTTTGAGACAACTGGTAGTAAATAGGGTCTCTTTGAGGTGCGGAAAAAGTCTACTCTTGCCGGAGCGCCGTCGAGAAACATAATTTTCTGGTAGGAATTCTGACAAACTGGATTTTAATGGGTTCTTGAATGAGACTCGTTCTTGTCTGTACGGGCTTCTGAGGGATTTCGTTGGGATATCGCACCGGCCTGCACATATTTAGACAGGGTTCTATGACAGCTGCCCAGTAAACTCAGCTTTCAAACCCAGCTTCACTAAATCAGAAATTCAATGCGCTATTCACAATACTACCACAACACTACAGGCATGAATAGTATAAACATTGTAGCTTTCGACTAGGCTTCATTTCCCATGTTGGGTTTCAAACCCAGTTTCACTAAATAAGAAACTCAATGCGTTATCCACAATATTACTCTAGCGCATGTTAAAGAATATAACATTAAATAATCTAGAAATGTTTTTTCTCTTTTTTATTATTTTATTAATATCAGTGGTTCTGAAAAGAAAAAATTGCACTGCATGTTTGTCGTTATATTCTTAATCAAATGGAATGAACAGCTTTATAGTAATAAGACCGTAGATTGACAAAACAAGCAAAACCAATTCACATCACACATCTGTTTCAAGCCTAGCTTAACTAAATGTGAAACTCAATGCGCTTTCCACAATACTACTCCAGCACGTGTTACACGATATAACTTTAAATAATCTAGAAATGAATTTTTCCATTTTATTATTTTATAAATGTCACTAACTCTGAAAAGAAAACTTGTTTGACGTTGTACATATTTATGTATTCTTAATCAAAGGGCATTAACAGCTCAGCTATTTGCCTTCTAATTTTACAGTAAAAATGTCGTTCCTCTAATCCTTGTGGCGAGTTTGCAAACAAGTGAGAAAAAAAAAACCATGTAATGAATTACACACTGTGTCAAGATAATGCCATTATGGCAAGAACAAATTAGTTAATCCATTAAACCTTAATAATGCTACAAAATTGTTGCGCGTGAAAAAGATGGTGAAAAATGGACATCGATACATATTCTTATTTTATTTTCATAATTACGTTGCCCAAAAAGTTTGCGGAATATTTTGCTGTAGGATATTAATCTTTTAAAATTTAATCTTAGAGGATCTCTTTTGTGTTGAAAAAGTCAATTGAAGGCTCGCG
Organism: Caerostris extrusa; assembly: GCA_021605095.1. NCBI lineage: Eukaryota > Metazoa > Arthropoda > Arachnida > Araneae > Araneidae > Caerostris > Caerostris extrusa. The sequence continues at coordinate 4,380 of BPLR01003710.1, forward strand.
TGGCTGTTCCCCTGTTACACATTATTTTAAAGTTGTGACAGATTATTTTTTCGTTAGTCACCGTAGATGCATTTTTTATTAATTCGGTGTGTACATTAAAAGTTAACTTCATTAATTAATGAATTGATTAAAAAAAGAAATATTGATAATTTTTAAATTATGTCTTGTATATTAAAACTTCGTAATAATAAAATTCAAGTGATTTATATTAGTGGCAATTGAACATTTTTATTAATAAGATATCAGTGTTTAATATTAATAAAATAAAAATATTTTAAATAATGATATACAAATGGATGTTAAGATATTTTTATCGACATCATTGTATATCTGATTTTTAAGGTTGTTAATTCATTATGTACATTAAACTTAACTTCATTAATTAATGAATTGGTTAAAAAAAGAAATATTGATAATTTTTAAAAAATGTATATTAAAAGGGTAATATTAGAATGCAAGTGATTTATAGTATTTGCAATCAAAATTTTTTATTAATAAGATATCAACGTTTTTATACTAATAAAATAAAAAAAAAAAAAATACTTTAAATAATCATAAATAAATTGATGTTTAGTTATTTTTATCAGCGTTATTGCATATGTGAGTTTTAAGGTTGTTAATTTGGTATGTACATTAAAAGTTGACTTCACTAATTAAGGAATTGGTTAAAAAAAGGAATGTTGGTTTTTTTGAGTTATGTCTTGTGTATTAAAACATCATAATAATAAAATTTAAGTGATTTAAATAATTTACAATCCCACTTTTTTATATTAATAAGATATGAATGATTTATATCAATAAAATTAAAATAATTTAAATAATAGTATACAAATGGTTACTAAGTTATTTTCATCGACATTATTGTATATCTGAATTTGAAAATTTTAATTTGGTATGTACATTAAAAGTAAACTTCAATAATAATATGAATTAGTTAAAAAAACTATATTGATAAATTTTGAAGAATGTCTTGTATATTAAAACTTCGTAATAATAAAATTCAAGTGATTTATAGTATTTGCAATCAAACATTTTATATTTATAAGATATGAATAATAACATATAATAATAACCCGACGGCAGGTCTAATATTTTCTATTATTGATAAAGTCAATAATTTATTAGTGATAAAGTCAATATTTTGTTATAGATAAAATCATTATTTTAATATTGAAATGTCAAGTCAAATATTTTTTATTATTATTGAAATGTCAAGTCAAATATTTTTTTATTAAAAATAAAATTAACTATAATAATTCATGCATATTTTTTTTGGAAGCGTCAAATTCTACATTTTGTTAACTTAAACTTCGAATACTATTTATGTGAAACATTCAAAAATCACCTTTTCTATTACTTTGAAACCTTAATTTTATTAACTTAAACTTTGAATTTTGTTTACCTGGCACTTCCAAACATTACCTACTATTTCAGAACATCCAAATCTTCAAATATAATTATTCAAATTTGAGAGCAAGTCAAATATTTTTATTATTGATAATGTCAATTTTTATTATTGAAAAGTCAAATCAAATAATTTTATTATTGGTAATGTCAATTTTTATTACTGGAAAAAGACAAGTCAAATATTTTTCATTATTTAAGATCAAATTAACTATAATAATTAATGCATACTTTAATTATTCCTACTTTAATTATGCATACTTTAATTATTAATTATTCCTTAATTTCGTTAATTTAAATTTCGTATCTTTTTATGTGAAACATCCAAACATGACCTAGTATATCAAAACATCCAAACATGACCTAGTATATCAAAACATCCAAATCTTTGCACATATTTATTAAACCCCGGGAGCAAGTCAAATATTTTGGGGGAAAGTCTCCTGCCTTCATTTGATACGAAACTAAATATTTGAGTTTATTTTTTATTTATCAAAAATCTTCTAGTTACTTAATCCGCTTCTTGGAATTCTGTTCTTCAAAATTAGAGGAGTTCTCAGAGCAAAACTTTAGTTTCTGAAAAATCACTTCTGGGGCAACAGGTACATTTCTACAAAAGCACTTTTAAGTAAAAATGGAAATATGAAAACCTTGTATCTCGGCAGTATCGCCAGCGTGGTATATTTCGGAAAGAGTTAGATTTAGGAGTCCAGAGAACAAAAGGAAAAAGAAAAATAGTGATATATAGAGTATTTCAAAGAACAGTTGATTTTGAAATAGTTTTAGAGGTACGTAAATAAAAACTCGCAATTTGCCCTCGACATTTCAGACTTCTCCCCATGCATCACATATAAATTTAAAATTGTAATTTTTTTCTCCAAGCTGCTCTCTGCAATGCACTTGTAGCGGCAGAAGTCAAGAAATGAATCACTATCTTGGTATCGAGCAAAATATTCAAAGGTTCAGCGTAAATCATTTTAAGCAATTTGAAATTAGTATTTGTTGTGTATTATATATATATATATAAGTTTAAAAGCGTTTTGTACTTTCATAACTTTAATATACACTACTGGCCATTAAAAAATTGTTACACAAAGAAGGCGACATGCTGCAGACATGAAATTTAAACGACAAGATGTATGTGCAGTGATATACAAATGATTAGCTTTTCAGCGTATTCAAAAGATTTTATATTTTTTTTTTTTCAAAAGATTTTTATATTTACTTAAATATATTTACATGAGAAGTTGAAGAATATAAGGATAAATAAAACCACTTTTGGGTCTGAATGGCCGAGTGGCTAGCGCTCAGTACCATAGGTTTCGAGGTCGAGTCCCGGTGGTGTCATTGATTGTTGTAGTCGTTCGGAATCCACTTTAAGCCGTAAGTCCCGGTCTAACAGGATAAGAGAGCGTTGCGGAGGTATCGTTACTCTGTCTCCGCAGCTTATCTTCAAGCTACACACAACTCCTTTATTAGTGCTATGTGAGTAACGTCAGTGCAACGCTTGCCATAAGGCATCCAAAATAATGCCTTGTATGTATAAATATATCAGTTTAAAATCTATTTTTTACTTTAACTTTAATATATTTACATGAGAAGTTGGGGAGTATAAGGATAATTAAAGCCGCTTTTTAAATTTTGTTTTTTTAATTGTACATCTTTACAGCAGAATGACATATTGTAAATGGAATAACAAGATATCAATGACGTTTAAGATTATTAATTTATTTATTAATTTGTATTAAAAAAAGTCAAATCAAATATTGTGTTATTAGCAAATATTTTTTTTTTATTATTATGGAATATCAATTTATCTCAAATAATCAATACATACTTTTTTTGAAAACTTTGAATCCTTAATTTTGTTAACTTAAACACTGAATTATGTTTACCGGATACATCCAAACATCACCTATTATATCGAAACATCCAAATCTTTCCACATACATATTTATGAAAAATCGAGATCAAATCAAATACTTTTTTTATTCTTGAAAATGTAAATCTTCTTATTGAAAAATAAAGTCAAATACATCAACTATTCAATATTCAAATATTCAAATACTTTAAAATTAACTCTTATGTATAATCTATTACTTTTTGGAAACTTGGAATCCTTAATTACAAATATTTACCCGATACATCTAAACATCACCTACTATATTAAAACATTCAAAAACTTTACACATATTTATCAAAACTCAACACCAAATCAAATATTTTAATTGTTGATAATGCCAATTTTTATGATTGAAAATCAAGTCAATTATTTTTAATATCATATATCATATATTTCTTTAGTATTGAAGATCAAAATAACTTTAATAATTAATACATAATTCGTTACGGAACTTTTAAAAATCCTTAATTTAGTTAACTCAAATTTCGATTCTTTCCTACCTGATACATCAAAACTTCACCTACTCTATCAAAACTTTCAAATATTTATACACATGTATTAAAATTCGATAGCAAATCAAGTAATTTTTATTATTGAAAAAGTTAATTTTGTTATTGCAAAATCAAGTCAAATATCTTATTATAAAAATATATTTTATTTTATTGGTAATCACATTAAATCTAATTATTAATAGAAACTTCTTTTTGGGGGGCGGAACTTTAAATCCTTCATTTAGTTAGATTAAACTTCGAATTCTATTTACCTAATACCTCCAAACATCACCTAGTATATTAAAACATCCAAATCTGTACACCACAAATTTATTAAACCTGGAGAGCAAGTCAAATATTTTTGGTAAAGTCTCCTGCCTTCAGTGGATACGAAACTAAATATTTGAGTTTATTTTATATTTATTAGAGAGCTTCTAGTTACTTAATCCGCTTCTTAGAATGTTCTTCGAAAATAGAAGAGTTCTCCAGAGCAAAAACTTTAGTTTCTGAAAAATCATTTCTGGGGGAGCAGGTTCATTTTTCCAAAAGCATTTTTAAGTAAAAATAGAAATATGAAAACGTCGTATCTCGGCTGTATCGCCCGCGTGATATATTTCGGAAAGAGTTAGATTTAGGAGTCCAGAGAACAAAAAGTAAAAAAGAAAATAGTGATATATAGAGTATTTCAAAGCACAGTTGGTTTTGAAATAGTTTTAGATGTACGTAAATAAAAACTTGAAATTTGCCCCTCGACATTTCAGATTTCTCCCCATACATCACATATACATTTAAAATTGTAATTTTTTTCTCCAAGCTGCTCTCTGCAATGCACTTGCAAGTCAAGAAATGAATGACTATCTCGGTATCGAGAAAAAGATTAAAAAATTCAATGTAAATCATTTTAAGCAATTTGAAATTAGTATTGGTTGTGTATTATATATATAAGTTTAAAAGCGTTTTTTATTTTTATAACCTAAAATGTATTTTCATTCAGTAGTTGAAGAATATAAGGATAATTAAAACCACTTTTGGACCTGAATGGCCGAGTGGCAGGCGCTCAGTCACATAGGTTTCGGGTTCGAGTCCTGAAGGTGCCATGGTTGGTTGCACTGATTCAGAATCCACTTTAAACCGTAGGTCGCTGTCAAACAGGACAGTAGAGCGTTGCGTAGGTATCGTTAATCAGTCTCCGTAGCTTATCTTCAAGCTGCACGCACCACCTGGATAGTGCTAAGTGAGTAACGTCGGTGCAGCTCTTGCCTTAAGACATCCAAGACAATTCTCAAAGTGCCTGCCAGTTGCATTAGAAAAAAAGCTGTTTAAATTTCGTTATTTTGCTTTTTTTAAATTATACATTTACAGGAAAATAAAATATTTTAATAATAACAAGAAGTGAATGGCTATCTCGGTATCGAGCAAAAAGATTCAAGAGTTCAACGTAAATCATTTTAAGCAATTTGAAATTAGTATTTGTTGTCTATTATGGATATAAGTTTCAAAACGTTTTATATTTTTATAATTTTAATATATTTACATGAGAATGAACATTTTTACATATACATTTTTATAGCAGAATGAAATATTGTATTGAGAATGAATGACTATCTCGGTATCGAGCAAAGATTGCAAGTTTAACTTAAATCAGTTTAAGCAATTTGAATTTAGTATTTGTTGTGTTTATATATATTACATATAAGTTTCAATTTTTTATTTTTATTTTGATAACTTTAATATATTTGCATGAAAGGTGAAGAATATACGGATACTTAAAACCGTTTTTCAAATTTCAACATTTATACATTTGTATTGTGCTTTTTTTTTTTTTTTTTTGAAAATTAGACATTTTTACAGCAAAATGAAATATTGTAATGAGAATAACAAGAAATGAAAGACTATATCGGTATCGAGTAAAGATTCAAAGCTAAAAGTAAATTATTTTAAGCAATTTGAAATTAGAATTTGTTGCTTGTATATATATTATATGTATGATTAAAGCGTTTTTTATTTTGATAGTTTTAATATATTTCCTTAAGAAGTTTGTGAACAAAAGAATAATTAAACTGCTCTTTAAATTTCGTTTACGTTTAATTATACATTTTTACAGAATGAAATACTGTAATGACAATAAAAAGAAATGAACGACTATCTCAGTAGTGAGCAAAATATTCAAAGCTCAACGTAAATCATTTTAAGCTATTTGAAATAAGAATTTGTATAATTTTATAAAAAAATACATTTTTTACAGCAAAATGAAATATTGTAATTAAAATAACAAGAAATGAATGACTATCTCCGATATAGAGCAAAACGATTAAAATCATTTCAAGTAATTTGTATATATATATATATGTTTAAAAGAGTTTTTTATTTTGATAACTTTATTATATTTGCATGAGACGTTCGAGAATATACGGATAATTAAAACCACTTTATAATTTTTACCTTTTTTTTAAATTATAAATTTTTACAGTAAAATGAAATAACTTAATGGGAATAACTAGAAATGAATGACTATCTCAGTATTGAGGAAAAGATAGAATGTTCAACAAAATCATTTCAAACAATATGAAATTGGTATATCTGTTATACATGTGTCTGTATCTAAAGGTTTATATGTGATGTCAGTTTATGTATTGATTAAATTCTTTTTTATAACTTTAATATATTTGCTTCAGAAGTTGGAGAATATAAAGGCCACATAAATAAATATGTTGTCGATAATAATGTTGTCGATAGTTATATCACATGCAATTAGCGCTCTGTACTCATGAGAATAACCTGTACTGAAATCTGATACAGATATTCAGTGTCATGAATAATGAGACCTCGTGAAATTAGCGATTATTTATGAGAACTTAACAGGTTGGAACAATTACAAATGGAATATGGACTACACCGTGTTTCCATCGTGGTGCGAGAAAAAGACCATGTTCTGTCGAAGTGAGACTCTCAATGAGAAGTAAGGGATGCTAACCCCTTAATCTTCATGGATTGTCCTTAAAAGAAGGGTTTTGGAGAAGGAGAGAAAGAGTGTTCTGCGATAATTTGTCAAGAAGATTTTTTTTCTCTGAAGTGACTGATCAGGCTGGAGTTTCAGCCAGTTTTCAATGTGAGCCTCTCGTGGCTTTCTGCATCCCCCCGTATGATAATTACGGTCTGCCACAGATCAGGTGAAATAGATTCGTCCTTGTTTGAGAATCTTAAGCTCTGCAATTGTAAATATATTGATGTATTTAATTTTCATTTTTATTACTTATATACTCAGCTGAAAAAAAAAATTATCGAACATATATTGCTCAATACTCCCAATACATTACTTCTTTTTTGCCAGATAATGTACGTAGTAAGACATTTTGATGTTGCTTTTTCTTATTTGTCGTAAACCAATATGCGCATTGAATTCAATGTTATTAAAATTGTTATTTTACTACTTATATCCAACTTAAAAACTTTTATTGAATCTAAATATATGCATTTTAATCTGAAATCTTGTTTGTTTACTTTTTCATAGAAGACTCATAAGGAAGTCACTTCTATGGCTTTTATTTCAAAGATATTCTTTCCAAAAAAAATTATTTATTAAAATCTCTTTGGGTTATGGGATTATTTATAAACCTAAAGTCGATTTCTGGAAATTGCATTATGCATTCTTACTCTCATATTAATGCATTAAATCCCAAGAGGAGAAAAGTGGAAATAAATAAAATTGAAATAATGTTTGCAAGGTGCATTTAAAAATAAGTGGTTTTAACGAAACTAAAAAGTTGTTGGTGAAAAGCGTACGAAACTAAACTTATTTACTCACAATCCTGTGGGATTAGTCTTAAACCGCACTGTTAAATAAGAATAAATAAATGGCCTTCGAACTTTTTGCAAACCGGTAGGATGCAAAGTTGAGCTCGCTGCGCATGAAAAATTATTTTTATTATTTTTTGTTTCTAGATTTGCTTTGAACAACTAAATTACCGCATTTTTGCAGTACCATTTTTATTTAACTTTTGTGCAATTAACTCAATATTAAATAAGTAGAATGTTAAAAAAACCTTTATCAGCAATTTTACCATCTACAATATTCTACGTCATATTTAACATTATTTTTTCTTAATACATATTTTGTTTTCTTATCCCACTTGGTAGACCAGCCTCAGTAGACCTCAGTGCCTCAATTAAATAAAAAGCATAACCTTTTATTGAATATTTATTGCTCAATACTCCCAGTACATTACTTCTTATTTGCCATATAATGTAAGTAGTAAACAGTTTGATTTTGCATTATTATTTATCAAAAACCTATGTGCGCATTGAATTAAATGTTATTCAAATGTATGTCAGTTTATTATATATGTCAGTTTATTATAGTTTATTATATTGAAAAAGAAAAAAGCTTTATTAAATATATATATTGTTCAATACTTCCAATACATTACTTTTTATTTGTCAAATGATATAACTTGTAAGACATTTTGATGTTGCATTCCTGTTTGATCTAAGCAATGCGCGCATTGAGTTCAATGTTATTAAAAATGGTTATTTTATTACATATATTTTCAGTTAAAAAAGAAAAAAACTTTTATTGAATATATGTGTATTTTAATCCGATATCTTGTTTGTTTGCATTTTCATGCAATTCATAAGGAAGTCACTTATGGCTTTTATTTCAAAGATATACTTTCAAAAAAAAATTATTTATTAAAATCTCTTTGGGTTATGGGATTATTTATATACATAAAAAGCCGTTTTTCGGAAATTGCTTTATGCATTCTTACTCGTATTAAGGCATTAAATCCCATGAGGATAAAAGTAGAAATAAATGAAATTCCAAATAAAAGTTTTTGCAGTGTGCATTTAAAATAAGTGGTTTTAACGAAACTAAAGTTGTTGATGAAAAGCTTACGAAACTAAACTTATTTACTCACAATCCTGTGGGATTAGTCTTAAACCGCACTGTTAAAAGAATAAATAAATGGTCTTCGAACTTTTTTTGCATTCCAAAGTGATGCAAAGACTGAACTCCCGCCTGTGCATGAAAAAAAAAAGGTATATTATTTATTTATTTCTAGATTTGCTTTTGATCAACTAAATTATAACGTCTGTGCAGTACCATTTTTATTTAAATTTTTGTGCAATTTACACAATATAAAATAAGTAGAATATGAAAAAAAAAAAATTTATCAGTAACTTTACCATCTATATTATTTTTACTTCAACTTTAATTATTATTATTTGCTTTTAATAAGTATTTAAACAATTAAATGATATAAGTATTTCTTAATCCAACGACATTAACAGCTATATAATAATATGACCGTAGAGCGACGAACCAGTCACATTACATATCTGGTTTCAAACCTAGCTTCACTAAATTAGAAACTCAGAGAGCTATCCGCAATACTATTCCAGCACTTGTTAAAGAATATAATATTAAATAATTATATTTTTTAAATGTCACTTGTTCATGAAAAAAATTGCACTGCATGTTTGTCGTTGTACATATTTATGTATTCTTAATCAAAGAGCATTAACAGCTCAGCTATTTGCCTTCTAAATTTACAGTAAAAATGTCGTACCTCTAATCCTTGCGGCGAGTTTGCAAACAAGTGAAAAAAAACATGTAATGAATTACATTATGTGTCAAGATAACGCAATTATAGCAATAGCAAATTAGTTAATCCATTAAACCTTAATAATGCCACAAAATTGTTGCGCGTGAAAGATGGTAAAAAATGGACATCGATAAAGATTCTTATTTTCTTTACATAATTAAGCTCCCCAAAAGTTTGCGGAATATTTTTGCTGTAGGATATTAATCTTTAAAATTTAATCTTAGGTGATCTCTTTTGCTTTGAAAAAAGTCAATTGAAGGCTCGCGTGGCTGTTCCCCTGTTACACAATATTTTTAAAGTTGTGACAGATTATTTTTGGTTAGTCACCTTAGATGCATTTTTTTAATTCAGTATGTACATTAAAAAGTTAACTTCATTAATTAATTAATTAGTTAAAAAAAAGTAAAACAGATAATTTTTAATTATGTTTTGTATATTAAAATTCGTAATAATAACATTCAAGTGATATATATTACTTATAATTAGCCTTTTTATATTAATAAGGTAAGAATGATTTATATTAAAAAAATATAAATATTTTAAATAATCATATACAAAGGGATATTAAGTTATTTTTTATCCACTTATTGTGTATCTGGTTTTAAGGGTTGTTAATTTGGTATGTACTTGATGTACATTAAACGTTAAATACAGTAATTAATGAATTAGATAAAAAAAAGCAATATTGATAATTTTTATATTGCCTGTTATATATTAAAACTTTGTAAATGTTTATATTCACACAAAAAAAACAATACACGTTACAACACAATTTTTATTATTGAATATCAAATTAACATTAATGATCAATATTTATATTTTTTTGGTAACTTTTAACCATAAATATTAATTTGGTATCTAATGCATCCAGACATCACTTACTATCAAAATATCCAAGTCTTTATACATATTTGTTAAAACTCGAAAGCCAATCAAATATTTTTTATTGCACGAGTCATTATTGGAAAGTCAATATATTATTATAGAAAAATCAAGTCAAATATTTTGTTATTATTGAAGATCAAATTAATTTTAATAATTAATACATATTATTTTTCTGGAAACTTTAAATCCTTAATTTAGTTAACTTAAACTTCGAATCCTATTTCTCTAACATATCCAAACATCCAAATCTTTACACATATTTATTAAACCCTGAGAATGAATTAAATATTTTTTATTATTGATAATGTCAATTTTCATTATTGAAAAGTCAAATCAAATATTTTCTTATCATTATTTCTTTGATTATTGAAGATCAAATTAACTCTAATAATTAATAAATACCACTTTTAGGGAAACTTTAAATATGTCATTCAGTTAACTTTAACTTCGAATCCTATTTACCTGATACATCCAAATACCACCTACTATGTCAAAGCATCCAAATATTTGCACATAGAAAATTCCTCGAGAAAGATAAACCGAAAAAGAAAAATAAACCTCGAGAGCAAGTTAAATATTTTTTATTATTGAAGATTAAATTAAGTCTAATAAAACATAAATATTTTTTTTTGGAAATTTGGAATCCTTATTGGCCACTATTTACCTAATACATCTAAAAATCCAAATCTTTACACATATTTATTAAAATTCAAAAGCAAGTCAAATATTTTTCATTATTAAATATATTTTTACTATTGATAATGTCAATGTTTCTTAATCAAAAGTCAAGTAACATATTGTTTTTATTATCAAATATATTTTTGTTATTGATAATGTCAATGTTTCTTATTCAAATGTCAAGTAAAATATTTTTTATTACCAAATATATTTTTAATGATTGAAGGTAAAATTAACTTTAATAAGTAATACATGTTTATTGAAAGATTTTAATCATTAATTTAGTTAATTTAAACTATGAATCTATTTACCTGACACATCCAAATATCATCTGCTTTATCAAAACATACAAATCTTTACACATATTTATTAAACCTGAAAGCAAGTCAAATATTTTGGGTAAAATCTTCTGCCTTCAGTTTATCAAAAAGCTTCTAGTTACTTAATCCGCTTCTTAGAATTCTGTTCTTCAAAAATAGAGGAGTTCTCAAGAGCAAAACTTTAATTTCTGAAAAATCATTTCGGAGGGGAGCAGGTTCATTTTCCAAAAAGCAATTTTAAGTAAAAATAGAAATATGAAAACGTCGTATCTTGGCTGTATCGCCCGCGTGATATATTTCGGAAAGAGTTGATTTAGGAGTCCAGACAGCAAAAAAAGTAAAAAGAAATAGTGATATATAGAGTATTTCAAAGCACAGTTGGTTTTGAAATAGTTTAGAGGTACGTAAATAAAAACTCGAAATTTGCCCCTGGACATTTCAGATTTCTCCCATGCATCACATATAAATTTAAAATTGTAATTTTTTTCTCCAAGCTGCTCTCTGCATTGCACTTGTAACGGCAGAAGTCAAGAAATGAATGACTATCTCGGAATCGAGCAAAAGATTAGCAAAAGAGCACGTAAATCATTTTAAGCAATTTGAAATTAGTATTTGTTGTGTAATTATATATATATATATATATATATTTGTTTTAAGAGCCTTTTTTTTTTATTTTGATAATTTTAATATATTTACGTGAGAAGATAATACGTGATAAGATTACTGATAAGAAAATTTTTTATTGATGAAATCAATATTTTATTATTGAAATGTCAGGTCAAATATTTTTTATTTTCAATTTTTTTTTTTTATTTTATTATTGGAGGTAAATTTAACTCTAATAATTAATACACATCTTTTGGAAACTTCGAATTCTTAATTTAGTTAACTTAAACTATGAATCCTATCTATCTGATACATCCAAACATCACCTGCTATATCAAAACAATCAAATCTTTACATATATATACTAAACCTCTAGCAAGTAAAATATTTTTATCTTTGAAAATGTAAATTTTATTATTGAATAGTCGTCGAATATTTTTATTATTGATGGTAAAATTAATTCTAATATATATTAAATATTTTTTGGAAAGCTTGGAATCCTTAATGGCAAATATTTATCTAATGAATCCAAACATTATCTATTTATTAAAACATCCAAATATTTACACATATTTATTAAAACTCAAGAGCAAGTAAAATATTTTGGGTAAAGTCTCCTGCCTTCAGTGGATACGAAACTAAATATTTGAGTTTATTTTATATTCATCAGAAAGCTTCTAGTTACTTAATCCGCTTCTTAGAAGTCTGTTCTTCAAAAACAGAGGAGTTCTCCAGAGCAAAACTTTAGTTTCTGAAAAATCATTTCTGGGGGAGCAGGTTCATTTTTCCAAAAAAGCATTTTTAAGTAAAAATAGAAATATGAAAAAGTCGTATCTCGGCTGCATCGCCCGCGTGATATATTTCGGAAAGAGTTAGATTTAGAGTCCAGAGAACAAAAAAAGTAAAAAAAGAAAAATAGTGATTGATAGAGTATTTCAGAGCACAGTTGGTTTTGAAATAGTTTTTAGATTTACGTAAATAAAAACTTGAAATTTGCCCCTCGACATTTCAGATTTCTCCCCATGCATCCCATATACATTTAAAATTGTAATTTTGTTTCTCCAAGCTGCTCTCTGCAATGCATTTGTAACGGCAGAAGTCAAGAAATGAATGACTATCTCGATATCAAACAAAAGATTCAAAGGTTCAACGTAAATCATGTTAAGCAATTTGAAATTAGAATTTGTTGTGTATTATATATATAAGTTTAAATGCGTTTTGTATATTCAAAATTTATATATATTTACATGAGAAGTTGGGGAATATAAGGATAAATAAAGGCACTTTTTAATTTTAATTATTTAATAATACATTTGTACAGCAAATCATCATCATTAGCGCAACAACCAATTTGTGCCAAGGTTGTCTACCTACTGGTAGATTTCAAGACGAGACATGGCTTACGGCTTAATGTGGATTCGAATCACTATAAACATCATTGGCACCGCCGGGACTCGAACCCAAAACCTGTGGAACCGAGTGCCAGAGCGGTAGTCACTCATGCCATTCATGCCCCTGTACATCGAATTGTATTAGGAATAACAAGAAATGAATGATTATCTCGTTATCAAAAGATTCAAAGTTCAAAAGTAAATCCTTTTAAGCAATTTGAAATTAGTATTTGCTGTGTATTATATATATATATATATATATATATATATATATATATATATATATACCACTTTTTAAGTTTTGTTCTTTTAATAATACATCTTTACACCAGAAGGACATATTGTAATGAGAATAACAAGATGTGAATGATGTTAATGATTATTAATTTATTTATTAACTTGTTTTATTAAAAAGTCAAATCAAATATTGTTTTGTTAACAAATATTTTTTTGTATTATTGAATATCAACTTATCTCACATAATCAATACATACTTTTTTTGAAAATTTTGAATCCTTAAGTTAGTTAACTTAAACATTAAATTATGTTTACCTCATACATCCAAACATCTGTTAATATATCGAAACATTCAAATCTTTACTCATATATATTAAAAATCTAGAGCAAGTTCAAATGTTTTTTATTATCGAAAAAGTAAAAATTTATTATTGAACGCCAAAAATTATTTATTATTGAAGATCGAATTAATTTACAAAAATAAATATTTTTTTTGGAAACTTTGAATCATTCACAGAAACTATTTACCTAATACATCTAAACATTCAAACATTTACAAACCTTTATTAAATATCAAGAGAAAGCCAGATATTTTTTATTATCAAATATTTATATGTTTTATTATTAAAAAGTTCAAATTAATTCTAACAATTTAATAAATATATTTTTTGGAAATTTTGAAACGATAACATCCAAACCTTTACACATATTTATTAAAAACTCGAAAACAAATCAAATATTTTTTATCAATAAAATGTCAATTTTTATCATTGAAAAGTCGTCAGATATTTTTCATTATTGAATATAAAATTAACTTTAGTATGCAATCAAAAATATTTTTGAAAAACTTGGCTACTTAATGACAATTAATTTCCTATTACCTCCAAACATCACCTAGTCGTATATGAAATCATCCAAATCTGTGCACATTTTTATTAAAACTAGAGATCATATCAAATATTTTATTTTTGAAAAGTCAAATTAAATATTGTTTTAATATCAATATTTCTTTAATATTAAAGATCCAAATAACTCTAATAATTAATACATTTTTTTGGAACCTTTGAAATCTTTAATTTAGTTAGCCTAAACTTTGAATCCTATTTACCTGACGCATCCTAACATCATTTACTGTATCAAAACATCCAAATCCTTACATATATTTATTAAAACTCGAAAACAAATCAAATATTTATTATTATTTAGAAGTAAATATTTTATTGTTGTGTATTCTTTATATAAGTTTAAAAGCGTTTTGTATTTTTAAAACTTTAATGCATTTTCATGAGAAGTTGAAGAATATAAGGATCATTAAAATCACTTTTTGGGTCTGAATGGCGGATTGGCTAGAACTCTGGCGCTTAGTAACATGGGTTTCCAGTTGGAGTCCCTTGGGTGTCATGCATGGTTGTAGTGATTTGGAACCCCCATTAAACCATAGGTCCCGAGCTAACATGATTCTAGAGGGTTACGGAGGTATCGTTACTCCGTCTCCGTAGCTTATCTTCAAGCTACACGCACCTCCTGGGTAGGACTGAGTGAGTCATCGGTGCAGCACTTGCCTTATTGCATCCAAACAAAATGTCTAAGTATTTCCCAGCTGCATGAGAACAAAAAAAAAAAAAAATACCTTTTAAATTATATATTTTTACAGCAAAAGGAAATTTTGTAATGGGAATAGCAAGAAATGAATGACTTTCTTGGTATAGAGCAAAAGATTCAAAGGTTCAACTTAAGCCATGTTAAGCAATTTGAAAATAGTATTTTTGTGTGTTATATATATATCAGTTTAAAAGCGTTTTCATTTTTATAAACTTAATATATTTACATGATAATTTGGGGAATATAAGGATAATTAAAACAACATTATAAATTAAACTTTTTTTAATTATACAGCTTTACAGCAGAATGAAATATTGTAATATGAATAATGAATGACGTTTAGGATTATTAATTTTGGTATTAATGTGCATTATTAAAAAGTCAAATCAAATATTGTTTCATTATCAAAGATTTTTTTTTTTGTATTATTGACTATCAAATTAACTCTAATAATCATTACATACTTTTTTGGAAACTTTGAATCCTTAAGTTAGCCAACTTAAATATTGAATTATGTTTACCCGATACATCCAAACATCTCATAATATATCAAAACATTCAAATCTTCTCTCATAATTATTAAAACTCTAGACTAAGTCAAATGTTTTTCATTATTGAAGAATTCAAATTTTATTATTGAAAAGTCGTCAAACATTATTTATTATTGAAGATAAAATTAATTTATAAATAAAAAATATTTTTTTTGGAAATTTGAATCCCTTTATAGAAACTATATACCTATTTAAACATTGAAATATTTGTAGATATTTATTAAAACTCAATAGCAAAGTAAAATATATTTTATTATCACGTATTTTTTTATATTCAAGAAGATCAAATTAACTCTAATAATTAAAACGTACCAATTTTTTTGGAACATTTGGAATCCTTATTTTCGTTAACTTAACCTTTGAATCCTATTTACCTGATACATCCAAACATCACCTAGTGAAATGAAAACATATATGAAAACATTCAAATCTTTACAAATACTCATTAAAACTCGAAAGCAAATAAAAAATATTTTTTATTATTGAAAATATCAACTTTTGTTATCGAAAAATCATCAGATAGTTTTCATTATTGAAGATCCAATTAACTCTAGTATATAATAAACATTTTTTGGGAAAATTTGAATACTTTATGGCAAAAAAAAAAAATCAAATAGTGTTTATTATTGTAAGTCAATATTTTATTGTTCAAAAGGCACGTCAAATATTTTATTGTTATTGAAGATCAAATTAATTATAATAATTAATAAATACTTTTTTTTTTTGGAACATTTGT
Organism: Caerostris extrusa; assembly: GCA_021605095.1. Taxonomy (NCBI): domain Eukaryota; kingdom Metazoa; phylum Arthropoda; class Arachnida; order Araneae; family Araneidae; genus Caerostris; species Caerostris extrusa. The sequence continues at coordinate 20,787 of BPLR01003710.1, forward strand.
ATCATTAATTTAGATAACCTAAACTTTAAATCAGGTTTAAATGATACATCCAAACATCATCTACTCTATCAAAACATCCAAATCTTTACACATACTTATTAAACCTGGAGAGCAAGTTAAATATTTCCGGTAAAGTCTCCTGCCTTCAGTTGATACGAAACTAAATATTTGAGTTTATTTTTATATTCATCAAAAAGCTTCTAGTTACTTAATCCGTTTCTGAGAATTTTGTTCTTCAAAAATAGAGGAGTTCTGCACAGCAAAACTTTAGTTTCTGAAAAATTATTTCGGGGGAACAGGTTCATTTTTCCAAAAAGCATTTTTAAGTAAAAATAGAAATATGAAAAGTCGTATCTCGGCTGTATCGCCCGCGTGATATATTTCGGAAAGAGTTAGATTTTAGGAGTCTCGAGAACAAAAATAAAAAAAAAAAAATAGTGATATATAGAGTATTTCGAAGCACAGTTGGTTTTAAAATAGTTTTAAAGTTATGTAAATAAAAACTCGAAATTTGCCCCTCGACAATTTCAGATTTCTCCCCATGCATCACATATAAATTTAAAATTGTGATTTTTCTCCAAGCTGCTCTCTGCAAGGCACTTGTAACGGCAGAAATCAAGAAATGAATGACTATCTCGGTATCAAGCAAAAGATTCAAAGGTTCAACGTAAATCATTTTAAGGAATTTAAAATTAATATTTGTTGTGTGTTATATATATAACTTCCGAAGCGTTTTATATTTATAAAAATGAAATATATTTACATGAGAAGTTAAGGAATACAAGGTTATTTACAACCACTTTCAGACCTGAATAATCGAGTGGCTGGTACTCTGGCGATCAGTACTGCAAGTTTCGGGTTCCTTACGTGGCGCTGTTATAGATGGTTGAAGTGATTCGGAATCCACTTTAAACCGCAGGTCTCCGTCTAACAGGACCCTAGAGAGTTGCGGAGGTATCATTAATCTGTCTCCGTAGCTTATCTTCAAGCTACACTCACCTTCTAGGTAGTTCTACGTGAGGAACATCGGTGCAGCGCTTTCCATAAGGTATCCAAGACAATTTAAAACTCTAAGTGTAGAGCAGTCAGTTTAAAAGCATTTTCTATTTGGATAACTTCAATATATTTGCATGAAAAGTTAGAGAGTATAAGGGTAATTAAAGTCACTTTTTAAATTTTAATTTTTTTCTTATAAAAAAATTATACATTTTTACAACGAAATGAAATATTATAAAGCGGAATTTATTCTTTTCTCTAAAATTAACTGAAAATAATTTCAGTTTAACCCTTTATGTCTTACGAGTTTTTTACTTCTTGTTTTACATTAAGATCCAATTATTATCTTTAAAGGGATACAAGCACCAACATATAAAAATTATTTAAAAAACACTATTTCGATTTTCATTGTATTACATAGTACTTAAAATATATGAAGCCAAATGAATTTCAGGCACTGCGAACATTAGGCATAATTTTAAATTATGTATGCTATTATTTAAGTTTTAAAACGCTCATTTATAAAGAAGAGCAGTACATTTTACACTTATAAAAACAATACTTTTTTCTTTTCATTGTCTTACATGATGCTTAAGTTATATATGAAGTTGGAGAGGTTCCATTAGTTAAAAAACAGTGAATAATTAAGTAACAACCAGCAATTAAGAAACAACTACATAAACTATGAACTTTAGGTAGTAATTACAAATTATGTATGCTGTTATTTAAATCTTAAAACGTAAAGTTTATAAAGACTAGAAAAATTTTCTACGATGTATTTTTATAGGGTTATTTAAGCAGCAGTTTATAAACATGTACATGCATATTTATGTTTGCATGTTTTATACTAATTTTGCTGCACCTCGTTTAATTTAACACCCACAGTAAAATTCTACTTCAAAGACCTTATATTTTATATTTATGTATGTTGTAGCATTTTCCCATTTGAAGAGTTATAGCATTTCATTTCCAGGAGGAAGGAATGTTTATTCTTTAGCAAGTACAGAATAACAACATATCACTGAAATTTAATAGCAGGTAAGTAGTGTTGTCGATATTTATATTACATGCAATTAGTGCTCTGTACTGAGAATAACCTGTGCTGAAATCTAATAGTAGATATTCAGTGTCATGAATAATGAGACCTCATGAAATTAGCGATTATTTGTGCGACTTTAACTGGTTGGAACAATTACAGATGGAATATGGAATACACCATGTTTTGTTGCATTATGATTGGTGATAGACCATGTTCTGACAAAGTGAGACTCAATGAGAAATGAGGGGATTCTAACCCCTTCATCTTCATGGATTGAGTTAAAGGCAGGTTTTGGAGAAGGGTAAGAGTTTTTGACGAGTCCATAAAAAGTGTTATCTTTTTCTCTGAAATGATTGAACAGGCAAGCGCTTCAGCCTGTTTATAATGTGAGCCTCTTGTGACTTCGTGTATCACGCCGTGTGATCAAAAGGACGCCTTATTTGCCATATAATATAAGTAGTAAGATATTTTGATGTTGCGTTTTTTTGTCGTAAACCAATGTGCACATTGAATTAAATGTTAGTAAAATACAAATTATTTTATTACTAATATACAAGTTAAAAACTTTTATTGAATATATATGTATTTTAATCCGATATCTTGTTTGTTTGCATTTTCATAAAATTCGTAAATAAGTCACTTATGGCTTTTATTTCAAAGATATACTTTCAAAAAATATTATTTATTAAAATCTCTTTGGGTTATGGGATTATTTACAAACCTAAAGCCGTTTTTTGAAATTGCTTTATGCATTCTTACTGTCATATTAATGCATTAAATCCCAAGAGGATAAAAGAGAAAATAAATAAAATTCGAAATAATGTTTTTGCAGTGTGCATTTAAAATAAGTGGTTTTAACGAAACTAAAGTTGTTGATGGAAAGCGTACGAAACTAAACTTATTTACTCACAATCCTGTGGGATTAGTCTTAAACCGCACTGTTAAAAAAGAATAAATAAATGGTCTTCGAACTTTTTTGCATACCGATGGGATGCAAAGCCTGAACTCCCCTCTGTGAATGAAAAAAAGTATATTATTTATTTGTTTCTAGATTTGTTTTGATCAACTAAATTACCGCATCTGTGCAGTACCAATTTTATTTAATTTTTTTTGTGCAATTTACTCGCTATTAAATAAGTAGAACGTTAGAAAAAATGTTTATAAGCAACTTTACCATCTACATTATTTTACGTTAACATTATTTGCTTTTAATAAGTATTTAATTAATCAAATGAGAGATAGTGAGAAATATGCTGTAGATTATAATTCCATACAAAAATAAAGTTAAATTTACTTCAAGTGCCTTTTTTAAGAGTAAATCGTGAATAAATGATTTTGATTAAATAATTATAAATTATAAAATTTTAATTTATAAAATTATAAACTATAAATTATTATAAAATTATATAAATTATTATAAAAATATATATTTTAAATTATAAATTATGTGTGCACAAGATGACCGTAGAGCAACAAACCAAATTAATTCACATCAATTATCTGTTTTCAAACCTAGCTTCATTCCATGAGAAACTCAATGCGCTATCTGCAATCCTACCCCAGCCTATGTTACACAACCTAACATTAACTAATCTAGAAATGGATTTCTCACTTTTATTATTTTATAAATGTCACTGGCTCTGAAAAGAAACCTTGTTTGACGCTGTACAGATTTATGTATTCTTAATCAAAGGGCATTAACAGCTCAGCTATTTGCAATTTAAATTTACATTAAAAATATCGTAACGCTAATCCTTGTGGCGAGTCTGAAAACAAATAAAAAACATGTAATGAATTACATACTGTGTCAAGATAATCTATTAAACTTTAATCCATTAAACCGTTACTTTGCGTAACGTTTAAGAAAATAAACTATTTAATTTCTTTAACGGTACCCAAATGTGTGACAATTGTCCCTAAAGGTCTCCAGGAAGGAAATGTCCTCGCATCATATTGCATCTGAAAACTCATCGTAGTTTCCATAAATAGAACAAGAAGCCCTAATTTGAATAGCAACAAAACACACTGGCGTCGATAGATAAATTATAAATTTACCTTTTTGGTTTAGTATAGGTTTAATTAATACTATCAATATTTATAAGAATATTTTACAAAAAAATAATAATAAATATTTATAGATGTATAACTTCTGATTACCGGAGTTTTAATATCAGTACTCATCGCAAAAACAGCATGTGCAGCAAATCCAGCATTACTCAAGTTTGCACAACTAGAGAACATGTTACACCTCATACAAATTGTGTCAATAAAGTTAGATGACCACCCTCATTGATGATATTTAAGGGTTTATTTCTGCCATTTCTCTTGATCGAAGGAATGACTTTCTGGCATTTCAATTTATTGAGGTATGAATGGCATAGACATTGATGCTTTAAACTTGACTTCGCTTCATTTATTTGGTTTCAAACCTAGCTTCATTCAATGAGAAACTCAATGCGCTATCTGCAATCCTACCCCAGCGCATGTTACACAACATAACATTAAATAATCTAGAAATGGATTTTTCACTTTTATTATTTTTTATAAACGTCACTCTCTCTGAAAAGAAAGCTTGTTTGTCGTTGTACATATTTATGTATTCTTAATCAAAGGGCATTAACAGCTCAGCTATTTGCCTTCTAAATTTTCAGTAAAAATGTACCTCTAATCCTTGTGGCGAGTTTGCAAACAAATAAAAACATGATGTAATGAATTACATTCTGTGTCAAGATAATGCAATTATGGCAAGAACAAATTAGTTAATCCATTAAACCTTAATAATGCCACAAAATTGTTGCGCGTGAAAGATGGTAAAAAAATGGACATCGATAAATATTCTTATTTTATTTTCATAATTACGTTCCCCAAACTTTGCGGAATATTTTGCTGTACGATATTAATCTTTAAAATTTAATCTTAGGGGGATCTCTTTTGCGTTGAAAAAAAAAAGTCAATTGAAGTCTCGCGTGGTTGTTCCCCTGTGACACATTATTTTAAAAAGTTGTTACAGATTATTTTTGCCTAGTCAACTTGAATGCAATTTTTTTAATTCGCTGTGTACATTAAAAGTTAATTTCATTAATTAATGAATAGGTTAAGAAAAGAAATATTGATCATTTTTAAATTATGTCCTGTATATTATAACTTCGTAATAATAAAATTTAAGTGATTTATATTATTTACAATCACACTTTTTTATATTAATGAGATATGAATGATGTATATTAATAAAATTAAAATAATTAAAATAATAGTATACAAATGGTTATTAAGTTATTTATATCGATATTATTGTATATCTGATTCTTAAGGTTGTTAATTTGATATGTACATTAAAAGTTAAATTCTGTATTAAATGTATTAGTTTATAAAAGGCAATATTAATAATTCTTATATTGTCTCTTATATATTAAAACTTTTAATAATAAAATTCGAGTTATTTATATAAGTCACAATCGAGCTTCTTATATTAGTAAGATGCAAATAATAGTATTAATAAAATAAACATACTTTTAAATAATCATATACAAATTGATGTTAAGTATTTTTATCTACATTATTAGATATCTGAATTTTAAGGTTGTTAATTTGGTGTGCACATTAAAAGTTAAATTCATTAATTAATTAATTGATTAAAAAAAGAATTATTGATAATTTTTAAACCATTTCTTGTGTATATAAGTGATATAAATTAATGGCAATAAAACTTTTTATATTAATAAGATATGAATGATTTATATTAATAAAATAAAAGTATTTTAAGTAATCCTAAACAGATGGATGTTGTTTAGTTATTTTTATCAAAATCATGATATATTTTTAAGGTTGTTAATTTGGTATGTAAGGTTTCGTATTTCGTATGTTAAAAGATATTTCTGTAATAAATGAATTGGTTAAAAAAGTAATATTGATAATTTTCAAAATATATATTAAATATGTATATTAAAACTTCGTAATAATAGAATTTAAGTGATTTATATTAGTGACATTAAAATTTTACATTAATAAAATATAAATGTTTTTTTATTAATAAAATAGAAATACTTTAAATAATCATATACAAATGGATGTTGTTTAGTTATTTTTATTTACAATATTGTATATCTGATTTTTAAGATTGGTATGTACATTAAAAGTAAACTTCAATAATAAATAAATTAATTAAAAAACTATATTGATAATTTTTAAAGTATGTCTTGCATATTAAAACTCTTCGTAATAATAAAATTTAAGGATTTATATTAATGAAAATCAAACTCTTTATATTGATAAAATATGAATGATTTATATTAGTGAAATAAAAATATTTAAAAATTAAAAAACATAGAGGTTAAGCTATTTTTATCGGCATTATTGTAGTTCTGACTTTTTTAAGATTGTTTTTTATGTGCTATTTATATCATGTGTGAACATGATGCTGTCCTGGATAGGGATTCGTGACGCAATCCAAAAGTGCTGCAAGTAAATAAAAGTGATACTCCAAATTTGCAAATTTTGGCTGTAGAATGATAGTTTGGGCTCGAACTACCATTTTTATACCCTTAACTCTTGAAATGATTCATGAATAACCTTAATCCTCAAGAATTTTCTGGTGAATTTTGTTTTTGCTGAAGTGTTTGTAATATGGTTTTGAAGCACTTTTCACGTTTTGGCATGGGGTTTTAAACATTTGTATAGCCAATGGCTAAGTACTGTAGTGCACTGATCAATTCCTTCTCCTTAAAAAGTTTCATACTACTGTGATAAAGTTTCATACTACTTACATACTACTGTACCAAAAAGTAAGATCGCTAGTTTTTTTTATAAACTATTTATTTATTCTAAAAAATTTATTTAATCGCCTTCAAAGTAATCCCGTGAGGCCTGTTGGCCGAGTGGCTATGCCTTGGCGCTCGGTACCACAGGTTTCCAGGTTCGAGTCCTGGTGGTTCCATGGGTGTTTGTAGTGGTTCGGAATCCACTTTATCCTTACTCCACTTGTGCACAAGATGACCGTAGAGCGATCAAATCAAAGTAATCCCTTCTGGACACAATGCACCTATAAATAACTTTTTTTCCCTATCCTCAATGCATGATAAAAGTCATCAACAGGATGGCCTTCAAAGAGCGGCGAATCACTTTGAATTTCTTCGGTGCCCTGG